>CAJFCP010026038.1:38869-172841 GCA_904066005.1 Synergus itoensis | reverse complement strand
GAATTTGTGCAAATGCTACAAAACCGCTGAATTCCATTTTTCTCCGTGTAAATGGATGAATACCATGGAATGATCTTTTCTCTATTATATTATGAACAGCCTCACGACTACTAGCTTCTATACGTGAAGTAGCAGAAAAAATTTGGTACTTCTCATTAAGTAATATAACACATTTAGCAATAGTAATTACAATAACTCTCGACAGTATGGTACCAGAACAATAATTTTCAGATCTTTTTTCTCTAATAAATACAGTATATGGAACTCGTTTAATCGATTGTCGGAAATCTTCGCCTGGCACACGACTTATTACACGTTTTTGGCGAACGAGAAGGTCTGTTGATTCGGCTGGAATTTTATAAAATATCCGAGTATTTTTATTATAATTTATATTTTTATTATATTTTTATTATAATTTTTCTATAAGTATAATTATTTTAGTTGCATATTTATGTAAAATATCATTATATTTACCAATATCCTTTTCTGAAACTGTCCCGATAATTCCTTGGGACAAAACACCGTAAATAAATAGAAGATTGAAATATATATTTGCCGACATTTTATTTTATTTAACAATACAGTTCAGATGATGACGTTATAATTTTTAGTCGCCTTGAGAATTGTTGGATTTTTATACTCTAACTTTGTTTGGATTACTCATCAGCTCAATATGTTATGTTTCTTTAAAAATTCAAATAAAAGCTTTCGTATTCATAGAGGCGAAAGTATAGACAATATATACCATGCGAACAGATTAGGAGGGAGAGGGGGTTTCGTAAAAATTCCAAGGCTCTCCATAAAGGGAGGGGGATATATGGATGGCTCATAATATATAGATAAACTATAAAATTGACAAATAAATTTTCGTGGTGGGTCATGTTTTTGCGAGTATATAATACTAAAGATAAATATCTTTGGTTATAAAAATTATTGGATCCTAAGGGTGAATCTACATTTAAACTTAAGACTGGCGCGCGACGTAATACAACGCGAACTTTAAGTATATACGCAAACGTAGATTGACGTAGACACGATCGGCTGCATGAAAAACACTGCAATTCTTAAGTTTAAATGTGGATTTACCTTAAAACTTTAAAAGTAGCTTCGTATAACGAGTAACGAATAGTATTATAGCGCCATAACGCCACTGGGTTAGCTTAGATGTGTTCGCACTCTAAAAGCTTCAGAGGGCTTTCAAGTGCTATATTATTACGTTTCTCTGTATTATTCTTATCTAAACTCGCAGCCGGGAAGGACGTTTCATCCCCTCTTGCTCGAGTAAGCCTTCTCAAGTTTCCGGTCTTCAGTCTCACCTTATCTTCAAAACTGATGTGCAATGCTTTCTTATAACTACTTCATCTACATTATTTCGTTTTTCTGATGCCTTGATTTTCAAACAGCTTCAACCTCGGCTTCAACTTCTCTTATTACACGTCTACATCGGATATTCTTCATACTCCATGCTCTTATTGGGAAAGTTCACTCTATAAAGAACACTATTTTCTTCGCCATTTCAATACTATTTATATTACGAACTTTACATCCTCTCGATTCCTCACTCTGAAACATCGAGAGTGTGGGTTTTTCTGCAAGCCTTGTTATCGCCTTGCACTTTTATTCAGTTTTATGGTTCAAAGTGAGTGCTGCGTATGACGTTGCGGTGTTTACCGACTTACTCTGGAATTTATTGGTTGAGATGCACAGTGTACGGGTAAACCAGAGGAAAAGGCTTTTCCGTGTTCGCCTTATATTCATCTTGGGTCTGCTTTTAAGACAATCACGTTGAAAGTCTTCATGTAGAAATTTAAATATTTTTGGTAAATGGATACGTGGGCTAGTGAACAGTGAGGAATCAATGTCTTCCGTGAGATGGGATATAGAACCCTTTTTATACATGGATCAAACTTCCGCCAACGAGATTGCTCAGGAACGTGTGATGCTTCAGAAGCCAGATAGGAACGACCAAATCTCTATGGAATTACTAAAAAAGCGATCAATGGATTCTCTCTGAAGGATCATCGAGTTATTGCTTTCCCATTTTGAATAGAAAATCTTCATGTGTGAAATTGAAGTAAAAAATTATCATACAGCATCCATGCAGAAAATAAACCCCATATCTTTTAGAAATATATTTTTTATTAAAACTACTCTTCTCTTCATATCATATTCAAGAAAATATACTATTTCATAAGCCAATATGCGAAAAGAGTGGTAAAAGTATTTTCTGCTCTCACCATAAAACATTTTCCTTCCTCTAAATGTAGAGTAAGTATACTAAAAAAGGAATAAAAACCTATTCTGCTTTACAAATGAAAAACTAAAATTTTCAAAGTGCCTTTGAATTAAATATTGTTCTTTAGGAAAGGATTTATTGCAAAAGGGTAGAAAAATGTCACGGGATAAACTTCTTCTTCTGTGATATATGATCCACAAGAATCTGGTGTAAATCTTTAATATGGTTCATTAGATGAAAAGATTTTCTCGAACGAGGTGATATGAAAGGCTCAAAGTTTTCGAGCAGAAATTGAGAAAATTGCGGAGACGAATCGCGAAGGTTAGTACACAATAGAATGTGTAAAGGTTTCCTCCAGAGTATAATAACTTTGTTATATTAATTTTCTCTGGCTTCTCGACTTTCTTATTTTCTGAAAAATATCCAGTGGCCTATCTTGGTAGACCACAACTTTGAGAGCAATCATTTTTCTCTTCTCATCTCTCAACGTTTCCTGTTTCTCGCCTTTTCCTCTTTTCTATAATGTCCCATATTTTTATTTCCCTCGTTCTTTGCCCACCAGAGCACGTTGCTCAGGCCTCCAACTTTGCCTTGCTATATATACATGTGCAATCGATTGAAATACCTACAGGTGTCCTGTAGAACCGCAACTCGGATGTGCAATATAAAAGAAGTAAATCGTGTACTTTTCTTTCCACTAAAATGCTCTGCCCAAATTGAAAATTTTGATCTTTATTCAAAATTATGCATTTTGGGATCTAATTATATTGTAACATGATAAATTATTCACTGCTCATTATTTGATGTAATAATTAACTTAACATTACAACCGTTACTGACAATAATTGCCATGTGTCTATTTTGCTCATACGCGCCCGTTCAAATTTAGGATAATTCTGCGTTCATATTGTTAACACTCTGATGCGCTTTTCATCGGTTGATGTATTTATTCCAATAAAATAGAAGTTGATGCGGACGTGAATTATAATGATGAAGTATTAATTAGTGGATTCACGCCTAACTTCCATTACTAATTAGAAAACGAATAAATAAAAATATTAAATTGTGAGTTTAGATGAACACTTAGAATTTTATTACTCAGTTTCATATTAAATATAACGCCCCGGATAATTTCCTGAGGGATGTCGCCATACACCACAGTTATTTTTCTCCCTCCGGAAGTAAGAACAGCGAAGAATGGTAGAATTCTTTTTCCAGTTTCTAGAGGGAACAGACTAACGAAGTGACAAACATAGGATTGGGAATGTGACTTCTTTCCTGAATCACTCCTTTTTTCCCATTCAACCATCCGTGAGCCTGGACAAACGGCAGAACTTGGACTAACGAGGAAGCGAGTGATAGCGCCGAAGGAAACTTCCGGTTCGGAATAATGCCATTTACCAATCAAGATGATGAATTTTTTACTCTACAAATCAAAGTTTCCGCAAATTGCTTGTTTCTGCAGAAAAAGAACCATTCTAGCATCTCTTCATTCAATATTTTAAGTCTAACTCTACTCTCTTCCGTCATTCACGTTACAATCAAATTCATCTTCAATTTATATCAATTTTAATTTTTTTAATACGCAGGAGACAAAAAATTATTTTCAACGATCCTTTTATGGGTAGTCCTTTCTCTTTACTTGTTTTCTGGCACCCGACAGATCGTTTCGAACATAAGCGAGTTATGAAAGTCATATAGACAAATTTAACGGTACCAGGGAGTATTTCAACACTTAAAGCTTCATGGTTGTTTTTCCATTTTACATGGGATGAAGTAAAATGCATTAAGATGCCTGGAGTAATCCCCGAGGGAACAGTTTGCATAAGCCCTTGCGACGAGTGAGATGGATTTTCAATAACGTGTAGTCGAGGAGAAGCGACGATCCGCGTTGCGGGTACGATATGCAAATCTCGCAATTTCATCGGACGCAGAAGATAAAACAGCTCGCTTGCTCGCTCGAACATTCCCGTGTGTTTGAGATATCGAGAGTCGGCATAGCATGTACTGACAGACGTCCAGCGGGATCGCATATAAATTTAAATTCTAAAATACCGTTCGCACTACGGCTGCTCTGAACCATATCGCCCCTCCGGACCGCTGCTGCTCGTTTTGCTTTAATCATACCTGCCTACTATATAAACTCACATTTCTGTAAAATTAATATGGCTTTTTAAAATTGTGTCATTCAAATGATTCTCCAGAAATTGGTATATCCAATCTGATATTTTTAAGAGGAAGATATATTTTTATATAATGGAAGATTACATAAACCAAGTAATTCACCGTAATCTATTCATCCTAGTCTACTAGGATGAACGGATTTAACTTTCGATCATTAGATATTCAGCTGGTAGAAAATACAACTCGAATGAATGTAAAAAAGATCAAAAGATTCCGTATATGCGCTTATGACCCATCCAGAGTTCTTCCATCTCTTTACATAGGCATTCACGAAGAAAACTTTACCGCTACTTGCACAGCGATAACTTTACGCTGTTCACTTTACGAGGATCTTTTTTCTTCATGTAAAGGAATTTTGAAAAATTACTGCCTGCAGGAACTGGCTGTGAATCCACACAGTGGAAGAGAAGAGTCGAGAAGAAGCTGCAGTTGGCAATAAAGTTTCGTGCATCGAGACATCTTAAGATGTGGAGGGGGGGTAAAATTGCACTGCACTTTTATCCCCTTCTGTTTTCAGAGATAAAGTATGCGACGTGCCCGAGCTACAGGGACCGCGAATGGGACGAGGAAGCCATTGGTGGTCCATCTTCGAGAGAACTCCATTTCCTCGAAGAGAATATCGCCTCTCATCGATATTTTCCCTGCGTTTTACGCATACGAGTTTCATTACCGGTTTTCGTCTTTGTTATCACTCTCTATGACATCGGCCGTTATTTTTTCTTCATTATACAGGGTGGCCACATGTCAGGTATGTCAGGGAAGTTAGGGAAATGTCAAAATTTACATTTTATGGGATTTTAAATATTGTAGTGCAATTTTAAGGCATTTCAAGATGTTTCTAGAAATTTCGAAAGATTTCAGAAAATTTTAAGGGATTTCAAGAGATTCTTAAAAGGTTTTGAAGTTTTTCGAGGAATTTGAAGGATTTAAAATGATTTTGAGGAATTTTAAACGAATTAGTGAAAATTGAAGGGATTTCGTTGAATTTTAAGATGTTTATAGTAATTTCAAGAAATTTCATAACTTACTTCTTACTTCTCACTACTTACTTCTTACTTACTCTTACGCTTACTTCATCACCAGGGAAATGTTAATTAAAATATACATAAAGAGCGTCGCATGTTCTCACCATCATTGCAGCAAAAATCTTTGTATTTCAAAATATTGCCGAAGTCTGACTATAAACGATGTGTACTACTTGAAACCTTTAATCTCCAAATAATCCATTCCCATTGCTGTATCTGATTAATCCACATATTAGTATAATAATAATAATCCACATTTAGTATAAAAGTTCAAAAGCCGCAGATTGAAACTATTGTCTATTCAAAATTTCAAGGAATTTTAAAAGATTTCTAGGGTTGTAAATTTTAGAGATTTTTACGAATTTTCAATTTTTGAAAAATTTCAATAGCATTATTATTGGTTTGCATTTTTTTTCTGTCAGGGAAATTTGTTAGAAAATCAGGGAAATATCAGGGAAATTGAAAAATTGAATCTTGTGGCCACCCTGTTATACTTTACATTGACGAACGCGAATGCAGTCTCGTACACTGGCGAATTTATAGATTGAAGCCTGCCAGGATATTGCAGGAGTCGCGAAAGAACTTTCCTGCAAGCTCAAATCCTTAGGGAGCGACCGGATCTTGCTTCTGTTACATCCGCTTACTTCATCACCAGGGAAAAGTTAATTAAAATATACATAAAGAGCGTCGCATGTTCTCACCATCATTGCAGCAAAAATCTTTGTATTTCAAAATATTGCCGAAGTCTGACTATAAACGATGTGTACTACTTAAAACCTTTAATCTCTAAATAATCCATTCCCATCCGATTTTAGAGTTGCTGTATCTGATTAATCCACATATTAGTATAATAATAATCCACATTTAGTATAAAAGTTCAAAAGCCGCAGATTGAAACTATTGTCTATTCATAATTATTGAGCCTATGTTTTGTTAATTCAAAATAACGATAGTTTACACTAAAACGCTATTGAATATATTCAAGCGAATTCATTATCTTCCAGAAGCAGATGTCATTGATTTTAATGAATATGCTGTAGAAATTAAAGATTCATTATTCAACAGATATGCCGGATTAAATATTTATACTCTCATCAACAGCATCTGTTTTCGCAGATCACGTAAAATGTGAGATAATCAAAAAATCACAGATGAGTTTCAAGATATTACGTTAACGTAAAAAGTAAATAAACCAAAATCGTGTATCACGTAACATTTGCATACTGACAAACGTAATTCGTAAATGGTGAGGCAGATAATGTATTAGGGTGACCAAAAGTGGTATGATGCACGTCCGATCGAACGTGTCGTTTTATACGTGGCAGCGGTACAGCTATTGACCACTAGGATCCTCGAGCAGGAAGTATATGTATATATCGTAACTGTACACATAAATGTCTTTATATCTGTGTTTGCGTTGATTACAAACTCACTTTTAATCCTCTCTAATCTTTGTAGTAGAAAATCGGTCGTTTCATTAACAAGCTTTCACACGTCCAAGTGGATTCAATTATACAGATTCACTTTAAAAAAAAGTCACTTTCCTGTGAAAAACGATTACATAATTAACAAGCCTAGCTTAGCTCGAAGTATCATTATTAATTAATTATTTCACTGAATTAGTTATCTCCTAATAGATGAAGCACAGTGCAATGCAGGCGTTACAAGCGAAATCAGCTTTAATGTCCTGGCCACACATCGACGTCAGTGACATGTCATGCGACTATGGCTCCGGAGATTACATTTCAAGCGATAAGCTTATATAATGGACCCCACTGTAAAAGAAATGTATACATGAAAGATTATCTTTTTCAAATATATGCTTTCTACCTACAGTGATTTTTAAGCTGAATTATTTTAAGCTTTTTAATTCTTGATAAAATCGTAAAGTTGCCTTTCCGATATTCATAGAGTTAACTTTCTACTTGGATGTCTTTCAATACTGAATCTTAGACTTATTACCGCCTATTGGAAAGCAGTGACAGCGGGGAGTGATAGCGCATATTTTCAGCACGTGCTCCTCAACTTTTCTCGTTTGCCGACTATTGAATGCAACAGCCGCCACACGCAATATAAGAAGTCTTCCCGCACTTCCACTCCGCTTTTCTTGAGAAATGGGGACGAAAATGTGTGTAATAAAGCACTTGGTAGACAAACTTGGACGTCAACGATTATGTGTTTTGTACGAGTTCGTTTAGAGAGCATTGAAACTTCCCGAGTCAATATAGCAAGTAGTTTTTACTATAACACTTTCCTCGCAATTTGAGTTTGACATCGTATATTTTATAGAGGATGAGAATATTTTCAAATTGAATGAAAATCAATTATCCTTTGACCTTGAATGAACCCGAAAACGTAATTTGTGAAAGGCGATTTATGTACGTCGAAGAACTTCAGATTTCCCCTTTCAACAAGCTTTTCGTCACGTTTCAACTATCTTCCTTCTCAGACATTGTACAAGTTGGATCATTTTTCATCCCGAAAATGGCAGGTTTGTCCATGTTCGATTCGCTGTTCCGTACCGGTGTCCCGAGACATGTAAGAATGGATGATGATGGGATGGAGTTAGATCAGGAGCTTTCGAGTTTCCTCATTGATTTTGAACCTATGTCACTCTGCTCTACATCGTTTCTCTCGGTGTCATTTGCAATCTAATACATATGAAATGTGTAGTCGCTTCAACTCAGCATGTCAAACTACTCAATACATTATTCCTATAATAAAACGAAATGTAATCCAAGAAAAGTAAAAATAAATAAAGTAAAAGTATAATCACAAATTTCGTACAGTCCTGAAAATTTGGAAAATAAATTGCTGAAGTTTAAGCTAGGTAGTAACTTGAACTCAGAAGTTCACTCTATATCGATTTGTCAAGTCTTCGACGTTCCAAGAAGAATGATGCAAATTCCCAAGCAATAAATGAGGGGTTACATGCAATAACCGGTTATAGAATTTTAGGGCTCGGTTTAGTTTACCCCTGAGAACCTTTAAAATTTTTTTTCGAATTTCGATTTTTAAAACACATTTAGATCTGAAATTTTCTTGCGTATCTTTTATTCCTCATTATAAAAAAGAATTTTTTAAAGCTCTCAGGGGCCAACTAAATCGAGTGCTAAAATTCTATAACCGGTTATTGCATGTAACCCTTCAAATTTGATGAATCAGATTGTCTAGATCATATTCAAAATGATGGATCTCATAATAAAGAAATACCATCGTCCCCTAGAATTACATGAAAAGAACCGTGAAGATAAAATTCTGATGAGAATGTTGAACAAGTCTTTCAGCAGTTTCCCCCGCAAAATAAGCTCCAGCTCTCCAATTTAAGATTCTTTTCCGATCCCTTTCCCTCGGCTTAGAATGCTTAGATCTTCAAAAGGAACACTGCAATCCGCGTCCGCGATAAATTCATCTGGTGTCCTATGATTCTTGGATACTACCGTTCGTTTCGTCGATGGGAACGAAGATGAATCGCGGTGATTCTAAAAGGGAGCGACGACGTGACCCGAATCGAACACTCACCTCTTCCAATCCTAGGGTTGCAGGAACTCTATGTACACAGAGAAGATGTATAGAAACGAAGGGAGAGAGGCATAAAAAAAGGGAGAGGATCAAGTGAAAAGGATGCAAGGTTGGAGAAGAGATCGTGACGCGGATGCTGCAATTGTGATATCCAGCAGCATTGTTAGTACCTATCTTCCTGTCCATTGTAAAATCTAGAGTGTAGTGTGGTATTCAGATGTATGGTATTCAGATGTGTGGTATTCATATGAACGTGTCCTCAAAAATATATGTTCTCAAATATTCAGTTTTTAGGTAGGGTTCAAAATGGACAAGAAAGTGGGACATTAACTTAACGGGGATTTGGAAGGTTACACGTTGCCAATTGCTTGCCAACGGCAACGGGATTAGGTCTCACGTAGCTACTGGATATGATGAAAATTACATGCTCGTGAATGCATCAACGTGCTAACCCTGTTGAACCAATACAACGCACGTCCGACCGTAATTTTCACGTTACCTGGTGAGCTGTCACGCTGATCAATTTCGTTTTCCGAGAGTAGAGATGCAGTTATCGAGCTGTGTTAGGTGATATTGAGGAAAATTGCTAAAAAATTCTCTGCAGTAAAATGTCATGCGTAATATACATCTGAAATTCTGGAAATTTTTCATTTTCCATTTTGCGCTTGTCGCATTTTCTAAATTCATAACGCCCGAAGCGTTCGATTATAAACCTTCATCACTCTACCGTCATTCCATCGTCACTACGCCTTCACTTCATTATCACTTTTTTACATTCTCATCAGAGAGAATGTATTAGATTTGTTTCTGAATATAATCGGGAGGAATAATTTTCAAAATTTCTGGTGAATTCCTTTGAATCACTTATACATTTATAGAAAGCAGAATTAATATTCCCTATACGAATATTCAGTCTAATGGACTTTCAATCGTCACATCGATAATCGAACATTTATAGATGTTCATTAGACGCATATTCAATACAAATTGGGAGTACGGATGTGCATTATGCATTCCCAAAATTTTGGTAAAGAGGAAACTCATCTAAAATTACATATATCGAGTTGCATTTCATGTCTGTAATTGGAAACCATAATGCATGTAGTTAAGAGGGTAGTTTTGTGTGGCGGAAACACTTCTTGTATACTTCGCGAGAATCGAGGATTCGCGTTGCGCTATTCAATTCACATCCATCAATGTCAAAGCCCTCGGCGATGGATCCACTCTTGCTGGTACAGGCGCAGAAAACTTTACGAAAAATTGTACGACATGGAAAACGATGACCTCTTTTCCAACAAGTACTTGTCGAAGCTTTCCTGCTGCAAGCGAGTTATTTACGAATTTCAAATTTTCATGAAAATATAAATCGGAAAATTCATGATATTGATGCAAAATTTGGGAAGATTAAAAATATTTGAAAAAAATATACATACATAGAATAGAAGAAAAAGGATCTATAGGAATATAAAGTATATTTATATATTTATACTGAGAAAAGGTTCTAAAGTTGACCCCAGATTTTTTCCGACAATATGACAAAATCGACTAACGGATGAATTTTATGATTCCCCGTATATTCAAAGGCTTCCTGCTTCAAAGGTAAAGCATAAAAAGGACCACTTTCATTTTTTCTTAGGCTTATCCTCGACTTTTCTTAAGCTTAGATTCAACACTTCATCTTCCTCCACAATTTTTCATCTCCTACTCTCCTGAAGAACGTACGCGTCATTATTATTTTCCCTGATTTATCACCATCGCGCACTTATTTTTCGATTATCTTCTCCTAATTCTTTTCCGGTAGATCTTCTCACCATTTGAACAAAAAATATAATAATTTCTGCAGATGGTAACTCGATTTTACTTGATTGATTTTGATGGATCAAGCTAACTCCCCATTCCTGAGAAAACACTGAAAATGTACAAAACGTGAAAAGGCGATAATTAGTCATCAGTTTGCTTTTGAGAAAACTCGATCACACATTTCCTACTCGGGATTTTAATTGAAGTGCAAATAAATTTGAATGAAAATGGTGCACGCTAAGAGCGCACAGCATAGCAACCTGGCGCGGCATAAGTAATAAAAGTGGGAAGTGTAATTATGGCGTCGAGTAATGTAATCAGACTGTTCATAAATTACGTCAGTTTCAACGGAAAGAGCGAACGAGCAAAGTGTCGCTGGAGCAGGAGAGACGAAGAAAGAGATTGGGGGTACGGAACAAGAGAGAGAAAAAGAAAAGCAGTCCGTGCTCTCGCATAACACACGACACCGCCTCCGTGCGATGTACATTCACTCGGCTGATTTATTACCGACGTTAAAAAGCGTGTAAGACATCTTCCCCTTCCTTCATACCTGCAAGCTCCCCCAAACCTGTGGCCAAACAACCTGGTTTGTCCTCTTCTTTCACCCTTATACCCTTCTCCTTTTATTCCACATCCTTTTCCAAATTCCTTTTTCTTATTTTTTTTTTCCAGCCTACTTTTTCCCACCCTATTTTCCAAACTATTTTTCCAACCTCACAGTTTCTAAAACTTTTCTAAAACTTCATTTTTCCACCCCCTTTTCCAATCTGCTTTTCCCACCTCCTTTCCAAGCATCTTTTCCCATCTTTTGCAACCACCTTTTTCAATCTCCGTTTTTAATCGCCATTCCTAAGACCCTTTTTCTAAATTCCTTTTTCCCATTCCCATTTTCAACCTACTTTTTCCTATCCGCTTTTTCCGATTTTCTTTCCCAAACCCTCCTAACCACCCTCATTTCTAAACTGCTTTTCCAATCTCATTTTCCAAATTCCCTTTTCCCACCTTCCTTTTCCAAGCACCTTTCCCACCTTTTTTGCAAGCATCTTTTTTGAAACCACCTTTTTCAACCTCCTTTTTCAAGGACCGTTTCTAAACCCTTTTTTCAAAATTCTTTCTTCCACATTCGTTTCCAAACTCCTCATCCCACTTATTTTTTCCACCCTTCTTTTTCAACCTCAATTTAAAAACTTATTTACCAATCTTGAAAACTTTGTAACTGTCATAGGTGAATTCCCTAAATATAAAAAGTGACTAAAGCTATGTATTTAAAAAAGGAGAAAAGTAAAAATCACAAAATGTAATGTGCAATTCGAAAAGCGAAAAGTGAGATAAGCCTCGATGGTTTTATTTAAATCGTTTTACACGCTTTACTCCCTCACTTGTGTAGATTACACTGGTTGTTAACAACCCCCCACAGATTAAATGCCCTCGAAAAATCGCGGACTAAAAACTCCATTTCCGCCAACATTTCTCTTCGAGACTGTCGAATCCGGAGGGTGGAAAGCTAGCGAGTTACAATCAAAATATCTGACGAATTTACGGATTTTTGTGGAGTAAAAAGAATGGAAAAATGGTACTTTTGTTTTTAGCCGAAGGAAATGTCGAGATATTTAACAAACCCAAGTTTATAAATACTATAATATTATTACTACTCTCCAGTTTCTAAAATTTAATGTGCATTTTGATACTGAGAGCACAGTGCAGTGGTTCATATTACACAAAATCATCGTTTGTTACTAAGCGTGCAGTAAAACAAGTTAACTATTCCTTTGTTATTACCTCCGGCTTTGTTCTTAAGACAGATTCGAGAATTACTAGATTTTATGATGAATTTCATTTGCTTTGTGAATTACTATGACTGGTTGCAACTGATTTACTGTGATTTACTAGGTTTAGAATACACTAGACAAAGGAGTACTTGAAGCTCCGCAAAACAAATGGAAAAGTCTTTTATTTAAAGTTCATTCGTGAAACATCTGAAATGATAGCATTTTGTCATGCTAAATTTATTATGGTTGCACTAAGATGATTAGATTTTATATTCTAGCAAAAGTGATAGAAGCTTTTTTAATACACAAATGATTTATCAATAAATATTTTAAATAAGGAAATATTCTCTCTTTAGACGTCTATAACTGTTATCAATTGTAATTTCATTTAATTGAATCACTTTTTATGCAGCGATCCAGTTCTAAGAAAAAATAATCTTCTATTTCCCTTGAGAGATATTTTACCACAAGAAGAGATGCATTATTTACTTCTTAAATAATCGTTTGAATGACGTAGGAGAATTAAGGTATTTTAGACAGAGGTTTTCTGAGTTTGTATAAAAAGAAAAGAATTGAATATTCCTTGTAGATGAATTTATCTGTTCACTTATACCACGAGTTGCTCGAACGATTCATAAAAGTTTATCATCTCGAGAGAGCTATTTCGAGAAGGCAATGCTAGCTAGGAGCGAGGACCCAGAGGAACAAACTTAAAGAATTTGATCGCCTCTGGGTACTGGATCTCCATCTTCAGTTTTCATTGTTTCATTGCGAAACGATGCTCGCTGATAATAAATTGCAGACACGCATTGAAATCCTCCTCTGCTTGTGGCATTTTGATGCTTCTAACTTCACTCTAGCACTTATTCAAAGTGGTTAAGAATCAGCGTAAAAAAAAGGATTTCAAAAGTGTGGACTTTAAACCTTCATTTCTTTGGAAAGTTCCAGCTGGAAGCATTTCACATTTGATTACAATTAAATTTTGAAGACGTGCGCTCTTCTCTCTTTGCTTTCGCTAACAAGGTTTTGGAAAAGGAGTGTGGAAAATTAGTTTGTAAAAAGGGATAGACACTCAGCAGTAGAAAAAAAAAAGAAAAGGAAGCAAATAACTAAAAAGAAAATGTATAAAACCTCCTTGAAAAAATTTAATTTCTGTAATTCTCCCAGTTTGAGGTAAAAACCAAGGTATTATTAGTACAATCCTTGAAAACAGTGCTAGAATATAATGGACGTGACTGGAAGAATGAAGCTGGTTTGCGAAAAAGGCAGATGAATCGTTGGGACGTTCAAGCGAATCGGAGAGTTCCGTCTCTTTCAACCTGGATAAAACTCAATGCCGCTTTCCAGAGTGCATATATATATCTTGCATAGATGATAGGAGGGCGTTGGAATAGAAGAAGTGCCACCGGGATAGCCTTAGGAGTATGAAAGTAGCAAGTTAATCAAGGAAAACGAGAACTCTTCTCTCAGTCCTTCCGCTCCTTATCCTTTCGTTCTATCTCGTAGTATCGCGCCTTTCCTCTTCCCTTATCTTGCCTTCCTTTGCTTATCGTGCAACTGTATCTTACTTTCAAAGTCAACTACATCCTGAATCGAAGGAGCTACGGAAACGCCACTTCTTTTTGGACCTCCTGGACTTGCAGAAGATCAAACCAACTTTATACTCGTCCCACTCAAAAGCTGCGAGCACAAACATGATTGCACATATGGGAAACTTGTCCAAAAGAAGTTGAAAGAAGATCAGAATTGCTCTAACACTCTAAGCCAAACTTTTCCTTATCGATAAGTTTCTGATTCTTACAATATTGTATAAATTTATATATATATATATGTATATATATTTTATAAACCTTGAATGTTATTAATGCTATATCTATCTTAGCCACCCTTAATTCACTTTGAGATGAACCTGTTGCTTCCCCTTTGCCTTAAAATAAATCAATTCCCCTCATTCTCGTGTCAAAGGAAGCATAAGTTCCACAGAAATGTTTATTCGCAATTAAGATAATCTGGGAAGGAATTCCAATCTTCCGCATCTCGTCGCAGGCGATAGAATTATCTAGCACTTAATTCCAATTTTCTATTTACGTGAGTGATAAATCAGAATGAATCGCGTCTCGGGAGACAGAGCTTCGTGACCCTTAATTTCTTCTAAGCTACCCACAACTGTCGTAAATACAGACGTACTTAGGAACTGAGGTCGTTTCTTTCCTGGAAACGAACTGAGTTCCATGAGAGGTAAGGGAGTCTGACTAAAAGCAAGAATGTGTTCTGTTTCCAATTGCAAAGTAAAGTTTACCAACAAGATGTATTTATAGGTACATTTTTGAAAAATCATTTTCAAGCTTTTTCTATTTTCAAGAGTTAATCCAAAACTCCCAGGATCTTTTTTTAAAGAAATATTTTGAAAGGAATTTAAAAAATAGGAAAATAGTGTTTTATGTCGCTGTTATAAATATTGCTTATCTCAAACCTTGATTTTTCATTTTCCTGAACTCGCGGCGTTTGGATTTTTTATTTATGTGCAAAAAGAAGTGAATGCCTCCGACGAGAGTTTTCCCTCGACTGACGATTTACGTGCGGGACTAATGACATGGCCGTCGACATTTGTACGCGTCAAGTAGAGCGATCGGGGGATGAGAAGACGACGAGGGATCGAAACTATCGAGTGGACATTAATAATGCAAGCGAGAAACCCGAATCGATTCGTGATCGTCGAAGGCTTTGCTTAAACGACTCTTTACAAATAAACCCTGGGCTAACAACCAATTTTAAATCAATTAAACACACAAGCGGTAGATTCAACAAATATATAATACTTAAAAGAAGAAACAGGGAATTCAAGAAAATTAATTTCATAACTGATTGTAGTATTCGAAATAATTGAAATTCTCTTTTCCAAAGTCAAATTGAATTTCCCCCCAAACTAATTATTATACTTAATTACTTTATGATTCCTTTCAAGCAACAAAAAGCTGCTCAAAAGCTTGTTTGTTCTTATATATTTGATACATCACCTCTTCCTTTCGCTTCGATTGTTTTCCTTTCGTGCTACAATCTCGGATGTTATCTCGCCCAATCAACTAACTTAATTCGGAAGAAGAGACCATCTTCCAAGTTCCATCTCTCACTACTCCATCCAATTATCCCAAGCTCTTCCAGTTACGACACTTCGCTCTCTTGGAATTATAACGTAATGAAGACATCTAATTGATAATAATAATAGTAATAATAATATTAATTATAGTAGTTATTATGGCGGTGTCGTCTAGACTTAATTATTCAATTATTGCATAAAAAGTGATTCCCGACTATTTATGAGAGAAACGATAATGAGAAGGATTGGTGTTACGATGATAATGAGCTTTTGAAAGCAATTAAGAGGTGATCTTCGCATATTACTCTTGATATGACCCTTTTATGTTTCAGAGTAGCTCGAATTTCTGAATGGACGCGTTGTGTCTGCAGCACGTCCCTCTGGAGCAGGAGGAACACCCTCCCAAGATCCAGAGCAGGGACAATGCCAAGGACGTAAACAAAAGGATGAATTTCAGACGAGGATGCGGATGGTCGATGCTCTCCCTTGTAAAGCACTTGAGCTTCCTGCAAATATAATGTCCTATCATCAGACAGACTTTAACTTCGGATTTCAAAGTCCTTGAGGCTGAAAATGTTTGCACTCTGTATAGACATGTTGGCTTCGGGTTTTAAGAATTAGATTATAAATCACAGTAAAAATCTCGTAAGTCGGGCTTATACTTCTCTTCGATTTTTTCTCTAGACAAACGAATGAAAAGAAAAGTAACCCCAGAAAGGTGATGTTTTTCGACAATCTTTTTGAAGAGTATTACAAGCTTTGCATACAGATTATATTGTGAATCTTGATCCCTACGTAAATTCTAAATTTACATTCATGCGTAGAGAAATGTAAATTTCATGAACATATAAATATCAAAGGTTCCGGGAAAGATAGTGATTTCCGAAATAAACGAAAAATGTTTCAAATTCGAATATATTCACGAGTCTAAAAAAAATAATTTGTAAATTTTGAAAGTTTAGTTTATTCCCTTTCCCTTTTACTTTTGAAAATAGTAAATTCTCCAGAGTGCCGAATCGTTCGCATGACTGGAGTGTAGTTCGATTTCCGGGAGTGGAAATCCCTTGGGCCAGCAGCGAGCCGTAAATTTTGGATAATCGGACGACTTTGGTAAAAGGGTAAGGGAGTTGGTATAGGCAGAATGGGAAAGGATTGGTTAGGAGTGGAAATGGAAGGAGTGCAAGAGTTGACCGAGAGAGATAGGCTCAGGGAGGCTAGATCCAGCTTAGACCGTGCCTATTTATCAGCTATTGTCTCAAGATCCCATTGGCACCAAGTCCCTAAGCCCCCAAGTCCTGCGACTAGCTTCTCGACTCTCGAAAAGGTTCAGAAATTCGCGATACGTATACGTATGAGTATATCCCCAGTTTCTACCTTCAGGAATCTCGGAATTCGCCACATGTATAGGAAAACAATATGTTTCCAGGCTGTATTGCTTCTCCCTATTCTCTTTCTCCCTATCTCCGTTCCCCTACTAATAATAGATAGCAGCCACGGAGTTCAAATGTAATTTTACAGCAATGTATGTATCGCACACATTTGTAGCTAACCGCATTCTCGCGAGTTATTACCTTCCACAGTGTACAAGGCAACTTTGGTAAAGACATTAATCGATTAATCGATCTGCCTCGATTTAACCGCCACTTCTCCGTACCATACGCCTTATTCCAAGTTATGTTACTACTGAAGTGTTTCGATATTTCGATCGGTTTTATTTCGATTATTTTGTTTTTCTTCTCTCAACTTCAAATCATTGCAAAGCCAATCAGATTTGAAACTATAATTAATATATGCGAGATATTCGAGACATTTTTTGAGAGGAATTTCAATCAAAAGGTTTCTAGGAATTGTAAGAGATTTTAACAAATTTTAAGCGATTTCTAAGGCTGTTTGTGAAATTATAGGGAATAGGGGGCGAGCAATAAAACACGGACGCGATTATTTTGTTTTTCTTCTTACAACTTCAAGTCATTCAAAAGCACTTTTTTAAGATAAGATAAAATATTTTCAAGATTCAGATTCGCTTTCTTAGCAAAAAATATTTGGTCACATCTTTTCTCCTAATTTTCAAGGGTTTAGGGGGGCTGACAAAATGGTTGAAAATTTTAGAACCTACAATCCCCCAAATTGGAAAGGAGTAGATGTGTGACAAAATAATTTCCAGTTTTATATTAGATTTCTTTGCCACAGGAAAAACCCTTGTTAGAATCGGAAAGGGGTGGGGTATGACCAAATAATTTTTCTATAAAGAAATATATTCTATTTTTCAAAGCCTTCTAACAATGGGCGCCCAAAAAATGAGAATTTTTCTGAGTTAAGTTTAATTCAGTACGGAAGGATTTTAAAAATGAAGCGGGGAAATTAGTGGCAGATCGATTTAGGTCATAAATCAAGTAATATAATGTTCAAAAGCTGTACTGTCCTAGTGATATTACGGGCAGAAAACTCGCAGGGTGCCAGAATCCACTAAAAGCTTCCTGTGGCCTGGTCGAGGGGCCATTTTCTTTGAAGAACCCTTCTGCACAATGTGCACCGATAACTTTAAGTGCGGAGTTAATAGTCGAACGTGACTGCTGGCTTTTACTTCGACTTTTACTCCATGCAGTGCTCTATGGATCCACTTCAGCAGCAAAGAAGATCTGCGCTCGAGCACCAATGGAATTGACTATATTCCACAACCACGAGAATCTATAGGGCGAAAAAAAGTCCCAGTACTATACTTTTGATTTTTTTTTCATTCGTCTTTTAGAGACCTTTCCAATGCTTTTTTCAAAAATCAAACTCTGGAATATGTTGGACAGAAATTGAGTTCTCATCAATCTATTAAAATTTTTTTCAGAAATGGATTAGAGTTTTAGTTTGAAATAATGCACTCCCAGAAGTCATGGCTACTTTTCGAATAAATCATTAATTATATTTCCGAGTAATTGAATAGCTGGTGCTAGGCTCCGACAGAGTTAAACAAATAGCATTCTAGAAAGTTGAAAAGCGTAACTTTGAATCCCGATAAATTTCAGTCGAAGAATGTTCTTGCACACTGCAAACGTTACATTCGGTAAGTCGTTAGCGAAAGATAAACGATCCGTACTGTAGAAAAAAAAAAGGTAAAATGAAGGAACGGACTTCTAGGAAAGTCCGACCTTTTAAAAGCACTTGTCATCAATCTTTTCAGAATTTTATGTTTTGTTTTGCCGTGACGAATTTCAGTTGACTGAACTGACAAATGAAGAAATTTCTTTTATTTTAAAAGCACTCGTTGTAGATTAAGAGTTAGAAACAGCATTTTTTTAAACCAACCTGAGAAAGACTGCATTAAAGTTGGAATAACAAAGAGAGCAAATTGTAAAAAATTACTTTAAAGAATTGAAGATGTGAACAAGAAACCTAGAGACATGGATTATTTCATTTTATATTCAGGTGTTTTACTTTCAGAAATGAAAGAAACAATTTAAAGGACTATCCTAAATTACGTTCATGCTCATGGCTGAGTTGACATGTGTATTGGAAAGGTTACTTGATATATAGAAGAATTATGAAAAGGAAGATAAATGGCACGAAAGCAAGTAAATCAATAGACAGAGAAACGGTGTATCTTTAGAAAAAAAAAAACTGATGAAATGGAAAAGAAAGGAAATTCAAAAAAAATCGAGATCCTTTCACAAAAGCGAAATTATGTTCCAGAGCCTGACTATACTTTCATCAAGATTTAATGAAACTAGTAGGTATAAATATCAAGTGATTATCCAGAATGAATGAGGCTATTTTCGTCGGCAGGATTCTCTTCCTTTGAAGATAAGAAAACCATTCTCGTATAAAACTAATTGTCAGATTTATTAGAGTTGCCAGTATTCATCTATTTCAATTATTTCTCGATCAAATATCTTCTCTACTGGAAACTGTAAGATTAATTTCCTCAAAAAAAAAAAGAAATGCTTTACGGTCTTAATTTACATACCTATATAAATATGAATTATTAAAAATGATTATTTATCTCGTCTAGAATATTTATTTTACGTATTATTAAAACGTCTCCTCGTTTAAGGCGAGTAAAGCACAAAAATCGGAAACAAAAACACAATTTTTCGTCGGAGACATTCTCTGGTGGAAAGGATTGCTTGGTGGATTAAAGGAGGAAGAGTTGCGGTGAAAGGGGACAACCGTGGTTACTTATAATGTAATGAAGTCATTTCTGTTTCTCCGAGTGCATCCGGGTATTGCGTGCTAGGATGAAGAAGTGTTCCTAGGTGAGGGTCCCACAGAATGGAGGTGTACGAACCGGGAGCTAATTTCACCCACTGCTTCTTCCATACAAAAGAAAAAAAGACAAGAAAAACATCCCAACACCACAGAAAAGAAGAAACAAAACGAGATATAAAAAACGAGTACTCGCTTTCGCGACACCTGCATCCAAAGTACATACATACATGACACAGAAAATTGGACGATTTTCCTCTCTCTAGAATTAGGTAAAGTATGTTAAAATTAATAAATCAGATTCCGGGTATGATTTATTCTCCGAGTTAACTGCAATTCGGTATTTTCGTGTTTTATTAATCCCTCTAAATTATTTTACACGAGCGATTCCTTTCTAGAACCCTTCTAAAAATATGTGACATGGATTGCTGCCTGATTTATTAAAGATTTCTGAAACTTTAACTCTTCATGCTTATTATTATATCACTTTTCAACTTCTTCCCTAGTTCTAGTTTCCAGTTGCCTAGTCCTTCCAGAAGAATATTTTTGAAATACCAATTTCAAATACCAATACGAATTGCATTTAAATGACAAGTTTAAAATAAGAAGCACGTGTTTGTAGTATTTCCAGACAGTGGCTGGATTCAGATGCAGAAGGAAAGCGTTATTTATATTCCCGTTGGAAGATGAAGAATGCAAGGAAAACGATGGGGTAACCTGGGAATATATAAATGAGATCGATCGATCGCTTGGAGATTTAAGAGTCGAGTGTAAGTAGGTATATAGTCCCTGTACTATTACAGGGATGAACTCAGAAAAAGGATTCATAGCTGCCATTGAGACAACGATGGCGACCGCGACGTTGGGATCGTTCCTGAAATTGCAAACTCGCCCTAACGTCACCCCTGGGAGCGAGGAATTGCACTCCAACCACTTCTCTGATGTATCTAAACATTACAGAAGGAGTGATAAATTGAAATAAAAAGTTATGTTCCTATATTTTTCAGAATCGTAATATTTCACTTTCTCAGAGTAGCAGATGTGCGTTTCTAATTTTGTATTTACTTAAAAAAATTTTTAATCCTATAATAAACAAATGTTTTCTTGATTCAACTAAACTGTTTTGATTAGACTTTTTTCATTATTCTGTTTATCTATGACACTCATGCGATGCTGAAATTGTATCGATGAACCCTTCTTGACCTTTTGAATTTATTTTCCTTTTTATCGACTTTTTAAAGTGCTCATTGGCCATGAATTTATACTGGATTCATGTGATAGAAAATAGTACGGACTATATCAAAGAAAAGGAAGTTCTTTGTAAAATAAAGTTAATTATGTAGTGCTGGATTTTCAACCATGGTTTAATATTTCACTGGCTTCACTGGCATGATTAAACTAGAAGGATGTTAGCTTGGTGACCAAGGTATAGGTTTGTGAGGAGTGCAGCGAAATGATGTCAGGGGCGGTTACAAACAACGGGTTGCTTGCGGCAATTGCCGAAGACGTTAGGAACTGAATCATTCATAACGCTCTCTTGAAACGTTATTCACTTAGGGTTCTGGAATAACATTAATTCAAAGACCACACAGACAAATCTTGTTCCACCAACCTTCAAATATCACGTTTTCTCGGCTCCAATTGAAGCCATAAACTCTAATTGGAAGAGTATAATTGAAATATAATTGAAGAGAGTATAAAATAAGAATATATAAGCCATAGCGTAATGAATTAATATAAGTTCGCAAGAAGTGAAATTGGACTAGCAAAATACGCTCCCAGAGTATAAAGAGAAGGTGGGTGATTCGGTATAATTAAAAAAAAAGGTAAAAAGAAGTGAAGCCTGAAACAATCAGGAAGTTTTAAAACTTTTTGCTTGGAGCAATATCCACTTCCTCTCAATGGAATATATTCATGTTATTCTGCACTGCGTCAGATGTACGTCACTTTTTTCTTCTGGCTGCATTCATAAACTTGGGGTAATTTTCTCCTATTTCATCATCTACGTGAAATCTCTAATGAAGAAACGTACATTCCAGCAATTGTCGATCATAGTATTCCTAAAAATAGTTAGTAAAAGTTACTACATATACTTTCGTAATTCTCTGCAATTGTTAACCAAATAATTAATGCGAAGGGATTATACAATGTTTTGATCTGAGCAGAAACAGATCCTGACAATGTAATCCTGACACTAATAAATTTAATATTTTTTGATACTATGCAAGCAAAAGAATTATTTGAAATAAATTCCAAAAATGAAAGTTCAAAAAGTATTTCGCTCATCAAGATTGCGCTCGGGTCAAGAAATTTTATACTCCTTTCTACGATCTGGCGGTTCAATTTCTCTGTTATTCTTTATGGACAGTAAAATTTATTTTCCGAGTGGTTAATAAATATCTATAGTTTAAGCATCACGTTAGATTTTACGAGTAATAATAACAAAGCAATTAATTGAAATAGCTATTGTCATATATGTCTTTACTATGAAATATTAGACATATATACAAGTGACATAAATCATTTGCAATGGTCACATGTGCATTTTACGATTCGAAATATTATATTTGAAATCGTATATTAAGTAATAATGAATATTTTTATGTCATATAAATAGCAATAAAATAGTCTCTCTCTTCTTTATCCCAGTGAATATAGGGATGTTTCATGATCTGCATAATCTCAAATTTACAGAACATCCGTTTCTGCTCTGACGTTATTATAAAGTACGTGCGAAGCTATTTTAGAATTCTCTACCATCAAATTAGTGCCATTCTATCCTAAAACTGGGTACGAATGAAGCAGTAAAATGGTGCCAATTTTCCACTAAAGAGTTACTGAACTGCTTCAGTGGAGTATCCAGCAGACTGATTTCATAGTCCCGACGGTCCGGACGTTGTGTAAAATCGATCGCACGTCAAAGTTCAATTAATAGACTGTCACTTCCACTTATAAATCGCGTGTTTTGTTTCATTACCTGCTGTTATACAAGCTTCGCTTTAAGTACTGGCTTTAAAGGAATTTCATTTTATCAATTTGATTTAATCAATTTGATTTAATCCATCAATTGCAACAGAAGAGGGGAAATCTGATACAGCAAGTAGGCAATAAAATTCATGCATTTACGAAGAAATCCGCAAGATGCATGAATCTTATTACGAGGGTTTTTCTTTTTTATTTTCTTCTCAAGGCTAGGAATGATCTGACAGAAAAGAAAAGTAGCCTGAGGATGTATTGTCGAGAACGAATTCTCCTTTATTGCAGCAGCGTCGAAAGTGGCTTGTTAGTAGTAGTGGTGGTTATAGGAAGCGGGAGTTTGTGCAGTGGAAGTATCAGCTATAAAATATGTATTGTGAAATGCGGTCTGATCTCGCAACATTCCCACAACGAAGGATGACCCGAGATTCGGTAAATGGATATATACACTCTCCTTGATTTCCTTAATCCTTCAGCCGCTGGACCGACGATAAATTCTCGTGTTGTCCCGTAGCTTCCTGGATTAAGTTCTCTCTGAAGAAAAGAATCGGTCTGCGTGTTCAAACGAATTGCAAGTGTCAAGGTTGAAAACATAATTCCACTGAAGAATGTTCCTTTCCAAGAAATTGTTATGTGTTAAGTCATTTAAGGATTTAACAATATTGTCATTTACTTTGAATTGGGTTATCAATCCAGACTGAGTCCTCTTGCTTGCTGACCTATTTTCTGTGTAAGCGTCCCATAGTCGCCTTAGTCTTCCATTCATTCATTTGTTTACTTCCCGCGCCCTTAATCTCAGTATCTCAGACCACGCTCACACCAGAGCGAGAATAATTCGCATTTACAATTTACTTGAGCAACGGTGCTCGCAGATGCGTGTGAAAATATCTCGTTGTTTGCGAATAATGAAATCTAACGTAGCGTGGAAAAATGCTTTTATCATCAGCCTCTGGTACATTTAGGAGAGTAGAATTTTTACGTTCCAGCGACAATAACAAATGAAGCTTCATGAGAAACTTCTCTTTTTATGATGCTTACACTGTATCCCAAGTTAAATAATTCTTTAGCTGATTTTCATCTTTAATTCCATTTTTCGAACATACCTCGTTTGTAAAAGTATGATAAAAAGTTTTCAGAGTAAGAAAAAGTCGAATTCTCGGAAAAAAAACGGAACGCCAATACGACTGCTGACAGGTTTTCCCTGTTCCGTTTTTGCCCCGAGAATTCGACTTTTTCTTACTCTGAAAACTTTTTATCATACTTTTACAAACGAGATATTTTTATCCACTTTTTACTTTCCAGTCACTCACTTGTAATTGCATTATACAAGTTTATAGGTTTCCACTGTATCTCCCAAAATGGTTACCTACAATGTCGAATGAACATTGTTCCTGATAAAAGAGAGGGTTTTTTTTTTCATTCTTCTGCATTGCAACATGGAAACTGGATAAAGGCTCTCTTTCCCAAAGAGATAGCTTTTCCGATCTTTTCATGAAATTTAAATTGTATATTCATTCCAAAACGAAATAAAAGAGCAAACATATGGAAGTCGTCTATGACAAACACTAAAAAAACACTTTAGCAAATTACAGCCTCGTCTAACAGGTAAATTCAGTAATCTAATATTCTCATTCCAAGAGCAAATTCTTGGCATTATTCTGAGATTTCACAAGTTCTGGTTCCAGAACTTGTGAAACCTTGAGGTTTCGAAGACTCGGTATAGCTTCCAGAGGCTAAGGAGCTCAAAGCTTCTCAAAAGTCTACGTCAAAAGCAGCTTTCTCTAAAACTGGAACAATGTGCGGTCTGCTTAACTGCTGGAAGTACCTATAGCAACAAAGTTTGCGAACTTGAACAGAACCAAACAATCTTTTATGTCTTCTATCAACAGATAAATATAATAAAATAATAAGATAATCATTACAATGCTCTAAATAAATTTCAAAAGTAATACTTCCAGAACAGTAAAGTTGCTGCTAAGCTGAATTATTTTGTGCTACGCTTTTCCCAGAAATTTTCATGAGAATAAAACAACGCTTGGAAATTCTTTTACAAGAAATAAGCAGAATTCCTTAATTAAAGCAGACTTTAGGAGTAAACGAAGAAAATTATTATCGGGTGTTGGCGTCATTTTAGGATAGTGGAGCATAATTTTAAACATTCGAGCTTTAATTAATGATTTCATAATTAGCTTATTCTCCGAACTATGAAGCTTTACAAATTTATTTCAATTAACGGAAACTAGATGGTATATGAAGATGACTAGACAAGTGTGATGGGTTTGCGTTTACAAAGCCGTCATCGGTTAAATTCCACTCTCCATTCGGCTTTTTGCGGATGATGCTTGTGAGCGGGTTAATCGCAAACTGATAGAACTGATAGTTTCGGAGGGATGTAACACCTGCGGCACTGTTGACTCATAGAAGAGCATCGCTGTGCCAACCAATCGATCAGCTGTCGAATGGACGTGGATATGGATGTGAATGTTGATGTTAAAGTTAATGTCGATGTCGATGTTTATGTCATGCGCGATCGGTATCGAAAATCCAATTGGTGAGTGGACGAGAGCTTCAGTGAGCATTTTTTGGCACGTACGTGTGGTAAATACCTACACTATGACTCGCCAAGTTGAGTCAAACGAAATTACGAGTTTACTCAAACCAAGTTACCTAAGGTTGTATGTATGAAGGATTCGAGTTGAGCCTTTATTGCTCACTTCCCTCTAAAGTGTTAATATACTTTATCTGCAGAAGTTGCGTTGCAGCGAAGCTTCACAATTGACTTTTTTTAAATAACTACTATAATCTGGTATTTGTTATTCTTATATGTGTGGGTACACCTAATATTTGTGTTGTTTTCTCTTATTAGCAGGATGATAATTATAAAGTTCTGCTACGTTGGAGAGTTATTGAAATTGTGCCCTCTTGAAATTTTCACAGTGATTAATAGAACGACAACGTTTTATATGAATAATGAGTAATACATACTGGGCTATTTATGGGAAACGGTTTTGAATGGATTAAGGAAAACAGAACATTCATTGATATTTAACGCAGGCTTAAGCAGATTATTTGTATTTAACGATAAACACGGAGTTCAATATATAAATTTCTGTATATTGTATACATAATATGTATTTTATACATATATTTTCCATTCAACATATATATAAATTAGTAAAATTCTCACTTTTATCTTTTGATGCTCGGTTCTTACTGTTTCGTTATCTGCGTAAAAATCCCCAAACCAAATATCTTAACCAGAATAAGTCGTCTTTTCTCAAATTTTTTTCGTACACCTAAACATCTTTTACGAGCTTGAAGATCCGACCTAACTCTCGCAGAATTTTCTTCTTCTAAGAGGACGGCGCGTCGTTTTTCTTCACTTAAACTCTCACCGCAGGACGGCATTCATTCTCAGTGGATACTAGATCCTCCCAGACCCAGAGAGAAAGACTGAAAAAGTTATCGACCACCTCGCAGACCTCTCGACGAGGCGACGAGAAAGACCTTCTCGAGGTACTTCCGGTTCGCGTTTGGCACAGGTGGCCCTCGACATAAATTCCAAGTGTAGCAGGGCAAAGGAGAGAGAGGGTTAAAGGGGAGAAAGTAAAAGGGGAGAGGCTCCACGCTTCCTTGCGGTGCGGAAGCTGGTTACACCCAAGGGTGTAAAGTAAGCGAAGGTAGAGTAAGCTACTAAATATAAGGAGGCTTAAGAAAGTTACCACTCTAAAATATCTATTTCTAATATTTCCTGCATAAACGAATTCTGAATTGTAATGAGAATAGATATATTATTCTGAAAATTAGAATTTAAACTCTCGAAGAAAGAAATTTAAATTAATTATCAACTTTTTTAGTTTCGGAATATAGGAGCCGCGAGTGTGTAGTTTATTTAAGCACAATTTAAGCACCAAAGCTGCTTTGGCTGCACCTGTCCTTAATTGTCCTGATATTTGCCCGCTTCCTCGGATTATTTATTAATCGGCTCTAAATTCAGCTATTTCAGGCATTACCTGCATTATAGATATTATTCTCCCCCCTCTTCACCTAAAGTAATCCCCTTTCTCATTTCAGCTTCTCTTCTATCGAACAAGTTAAAATTTTATCGAAAATGCAGGCAATGAGTTTCCAGCAATCAACTTCGTTGATAGGATTTTCGGTTAACGCGTTTGTGGCGACCTAGACGTTTTCCACAAAACCGTTGACTGATCGTTCGAGAAACTGGAGCAAGAAATTATATCGATAAACGAGTACTTCGATTGGATATAACTTTTCCTTTACAATTATTCCAACTTTTTATACAGAGTCTGGGCGAAAAGAACTTATTAGAGTTTTCACGAAGGGATCTTTTTATAACACATACATAAGTTCAGCCGTTTTTCATGACTCCCTCGGGAGTAAAAAGTAGAAATTTAGCTCCGTCTTATAGGCATGAAAAACGATTGAACTTAATCTTTTCTAAAAGAAAGTGGTGTAACGAAATGTCTCGAAAGTCTCCTTAGAGGGACTTTTTTGCTCTTGTATGTTTTCAGTACTCATTAAAAATGTCTGTCTTCTCACCCTTGGTGCATAATATGCCATTTGATAGAATATTTTTTGAGAAAAGGTGCATAAAAACGGGGGTTGGAAAAATGAATGAAAAAAGATAATTCTTTACGTTTATCGCTTTTCAAATTCAAGTCAAATGCAGTCCTTAGGTAAGAAGAATAATGTTGGATGTACTTGGTGCAAAAACCCAAAAAAACATCTCTAAATCAGTGACAATGATCGATTGTTTGATAAATGATTGATAATGATTTTCTTTTCTGAAAAGAACAGAGAGTCAGTACCACGTCTCAGTAAAGTACGAGCAACGCTTGTCGTATTCTCCGATAACTGCTTTATCGTCGCGTGTAACTTCCGGACGATGGTAGAACTTTATTACCTCTGAAACCACGCTCGATATCGAAATCGGAAGCATGGATTGGAAAAAGAGGGCCGCGAAGGGTGAAATGTCGATTGGCGAAATCGAGTGGAAATGCAAAATTCTGTGGAAGGTCAGGGATTTTAGCTGCACATATGACCACAAAAACAAACCGAAAGGGGAACTAGTTTAGTTGAAAAAAGGTCTGGGATCAAATCAATCGAGAGGAAAACCAATTCCGCTTTTAAGAAAGTTCACAAACAGATCTCACACACTATTTATCTTTCAATGTCGACGTGAATCCGATAGAGATAATGACAGAACGATTTCATAGTTCTCCGATTGTTTTAATCGTTCTGCGGATTCTGGATATTCTGAGTTCTGAACTTCTTTAATCTTGGTTAAAACTTGACAGTCATGAGATGGAAATTTAGCTTGGAGCTTAGAATCGCAGGTGGAATTGCAGTTTGAGTTTAAATTGAGTTTATAATACGATAATACGATAGTCGGATTTGCTAATTGTATCATAAGATAGATTATTCTTTATTTTGCGTCGCCTTCTTTTTTTGAAGAATATTGTTATAATATTTGTATTCGGTTATTTTCTATTTTTCTCTCACTTCGGATATTGTCAGCAATTTTCTAAAAGAATAAAAACTGTACATTTCCATAAAGATTCAAAAATATTATCGAAAGCTCTTTGTTCAGCTGCGAAGGAAACTCATCCTTGCCCTTTGAGGGTAAATATTTTGAAATCATCCACTATTTTCAGATCAAAATTCAGTTAGTTTTGAATCGTATATCAAGTGGCAAAGAAGAACACTTTCGTGCGTGTCAATATTTATTTTTGGTGAGCGATAGTTTCTATTTGTTGAACTTGTTTACACGAGGAAGTTATGCTCTCAGCGAAATTAACATGCCTTCCAGTGGTGTAACTCGACGCTTTGGTGCAATCAAAATGCTTATATGTTCGTATATTCTGTAAACTGTATTACATGAGTATGTAAAGTGCAATTCCAGTTTTAAACATTTTTAAACGCAAATATGGTTTGAAAATAATTTTTCTCTGTAAAGGCATTTTAAAAACAGATCTGGAAACCGGCCAAGACAGAAGTTGTAAACTTTTGGTAACTGTCTACAAAAGCAGGAGTAAACTTCTAAATTACTTTTAAAATTATGAAATTTAGAGAAGTTTTAATACTCGTAGTAAATGTAGCTATTATAATGTTGAGAACAATCTTTTAAATGAACCTGTTGCATTTGTACGTACTTATCTCCATTTATGCTTAAGTGGACTGATCGTTAGGAGTCCTCAATAGCTCTTTCATGCTCTCGTTAGAGCAACTGTGAATTCGTGCATAGGGATGTGAGTCGATGAAACGTTTCATTGAAACATTGAAAGTTTCATGAAACAATGAAACGTTTCATTGGACCAAAGTTTCTGAAACATTCCAAAGTTTCATAAAACATATATGCGCATGCGCGTTCACATTATGTTGAAGTTAGGCCATTTTGTGTCGTGTTAGATTCGAAATGAAGAAAACATCATTTCATTATTGTTATAATTGTATTTTATTATTAATTTATGTATGTAAGTTAATTTATTATTTATCTAATGATTTAATTTTTTTAACTGCTTATTTATTTCAATTTTTAATTATTTTCAAATTTCCCGCCCAATATTTGAAACTTATGAAACTTTGAAATGTTTCAAAAGTTTCATGAAACTTTTCATTTGATCAAAGTTTCATGAAACTTTACAACCCTATTCGTGCATTTTCAGTAAAGACTATTCTAGAAAGAAAGGAAGTAATGGTCTGAAATTACAGGAGAAAATCAAGCGCTTTGGTCCTTAATGAAAGTTACTTCAACCACCTGTTACAAATCAACTTGAATTTTATCATTACCGCTTTGCTGAGTAAAAGCTCTTAACAACATAGCATATAATATTAAAGTAACCCAGTACAGAGCCCATAGAATTGGATGGAATTTAAATTTTCATATTTAATTTCGACGCTCTCTTTATGCATACAAAAGGATTAATTAACTTTTAATTAATTTTATTTCATTCAGTTCATTTCTAAAATAGTACGAAATTAACTAAGAAGTTAATGAAGTTCCTATGTTATACTCGGTTATCGCATTTTGATTGTACAATATTTAATTAATATTTCATTAAAAGCCACTGAGACACTAAATTATTTGGAAATGAGAACTATTGATATGCTAAAATTATTTGAGAAGGAGTGACGAAGCATAAAAAGTGATATATTTTATTATTTTGCTTTTAAAAACAAAAAACGAATCACGTTTTTATATAAAAGAATGGACATTGGACAATCAGCAACCTGTGCCCTTTCATTTTCCTCCTTTTTAATCAACATCCTGTCAATGTGAAATATAAATTTCGAGGCACTCTGATCGTGTTTTTATCAAGCAAGGTTCCATATCGAAGTGAATATTCGCACAAGGGATGCGACAAAACGTCAGACATGAGAAGGATTTATCAATTAATATTGTCCGATCAGAACAGTGAAAGGCAAGCTGCACCCGTTGTGCTTTCGAACCTATCGAATTGAAGCCCCCATGGACCAGGAGGTGAGATGGGATGTGGGGGTTGAAAATAGAGTGACAGAGGATTGAAGGGTGGGGCCTCGAAGAAAAACGCGAGAAAGGGTGGTGACGCGAAGCGAACCGCGAAATGAAAATTTTATCGACGCATCGAAGCGACAACCAGGCAAAATCGACCCCCCCCCGCCCTACTCTTCACCACGTTTTCTTTTATCCTATTTCTATCATCGATATTATACTTAATAACGACGAACTGGGAAAAATTGCTGACTGCAGATTCCTCTAAAAATGAATGGGTCGTCGAGCTTTAAACTCCTTCTCAGTTTTCAATTCTTGTCTTCGGCTACTTTCCTCTTATCATTATCGCCAAACGTTGACGACTAGCCTTCCCCATTATGTTCGGAATTTAGAGAATCTGATAGCTCTTTGCGATCCGTATCTTTAAAACTTTCAGCGGAATGTCACTAAAAACTTTAAAATGAATTCGTTAAAACGTAAATCGCTTCGTTATTCTATTCAAAAGTGATTGAAGTTCAATTCAATTCAAAAGTTTTTAAAATAATGAAAAAAATATGCTAGATTAAAATATATCTATGCGATGATTTTTAATCCTCGAATTCTCTTCATGGCAGAGATAATATATTTCACTTTCTCAAATGAAAAACGAGCTCTTATAGAGCTTAAAGTCTCAGCGTGAAAAATGACAGCATCACGCTCCATGCAGAATATATTTATAAAAGATTTTTAATCCTTCGTTTCAAATCGAAAGTATCATGAATTCATTCAACGATTAAATCCTCTTTTCCCCTTCAACCCTTCTATCACTAACACGGCTCGTGTACAACTCGTCTGTGGGGGTGTTAAATCTGCGGTTCGTGGTTGAATATGTGTACATACTCCGTCGTAGGGGACACAAAATATGCACACAGCTGCGGTCCTCATTGTAAAATCTGCCCACTTTATCAGCGTCAGTGCTCATTACACACTGTAAATGTCCAGAAAAGTAATGACCCGTGCTAATTTCGGGAAATTTCTCACGCGTGCGAAAATCTATATTGTGGAATTTTTGCAGCATCGTGATAAAGTTCAGTCGCTTCAAATTTTCACTCGTCAAAGAGAATGAGTTTCACAATAATTGCGGCATGTAACCGAAGAATCGAAAGGTTTTTACAACTTTTTTTTAGAAGTGTACAAATAACACGTAGAAATATCGGTTTCATTTCATTTGGATCTTGTGAACTAAAAGGAGGTTCGCAATATCAGTAATTACATATCAAAAAGTGTAACTTTATAAAGTAACATTTCTTCATAGAAGCAATATGTATTTGGTGTAACGCTTCAAATTCTTTTTCTTCTTCCTTCTGCACTTCTCTTTTCTTATTTAATTCTATTTCTGTCTCACCTAGAAGGTAAAGAAGGTCGAAGAGAGAATATCTCCTAAACACGTATTGCATTCGACATCCTCTCCGTAAAAGTGCAGCACTCTCAGTTCGCTCTTTTTCTTCTCTAACGGTAAATTTTGCTCCTAGAGAAGGAAAGAGCGAGTAGTCTATACATGTCTAAAAACGATCGACTCTGCTGTTCCTTTTTTCACGGAAGTACATCATAATACATATTTCGAGAACCAGATGAATTACAGATCTGCTTTTTACCTAACTTACTATCTCTTAAATATTTCAGAATTAACTCTTCTACCTTTTTTGTTCTTTAATGTTTCTTAAAAAATTACAGTTCACTTTCTTCTTAATAAAAGATGCGGATCTCCTTCGAGAAAAACGACTGACGTATGTTAGAGGTAATATAAAAATCTCTTAAGCGATGAATTTTCATTTGGCAATTTCGTTTTCTGGCATTCGACCCTCAAAACGCTTGATAAAAATTAATATTCATGCGATCCATTGAATATGTATGAGAACCGAGCATACGTGAAAAGGCTAATACATATTCCAATACAGGACCAGGATATCGGTTAAATTTTTAAATTATGTTTACATCCCGTTTCGTACATACAAGCTAGTTTCACGCTCGAAAACATATACACGCATCCGAAAACATTGCATGAATTGTGTATACTGCCGCCATTCGTTGTTAAAATGGCTGAAATCATTTGTTCTCTTTGTATGTCACTGCGTTATGCGCCAAGCGATATTTACGGTATTATTAGTAGGGCCGCCATAAGTATTTTTCGACTTTGATATCGTCTCCTGAAATTTCTAATACTTCTTTTTTATAATGCTTCCCTCTTCTTTCAGTACATTACATAAAATATATAATTGTAATGAATTTCATGAAGTGAATTAACATCACAAATATTAATAATATACATAAATTTATGCACCAAAACCAGAAGACATTAATATGTGAAGACAAAAGCTGAAAACAAATTTGTATAATTTACGTTATACAAATTATTTCATACATTCTAGAAATTCAGATAAAAGCGATATTGGAGAGACTCGAGTGCTTAAAATTATAGTCGTAAACTCTATCTGAAATTACTTTCTAGATGAAACTAACAGACGTATGCAGAAATATAAAAGCTCGGCTTTGCAGGCATTTAATCATGAAGAAAAAGACAATTTAAAAAACATAATTTAAAAAACAAGCTCATAAACTAAAGATAACGATTAAAGAGAATTGATGAAAAGTTTTCTACATTTTTTTCATAGAAAATTTACTTTTCTGAAGATAAGAAAGTTGTGTTACAGAGTCATTAAACTAGAAATAAGAGCAGGGAAGTTAAAGGAAGTTCAGAAACTGCAAAATCAGCAGCTACTAGCCAGAAAATTGGTGATTTATTTGTTTACCAAACTCAGGGAAATGTGCATCAGTTTGTCTTACGAAATTTCTGAAATAAGTAGAATGTAATGAGTGACCTCATTTCATTCTTTATGCGAATTTACCGGAAGTGCTGAATGAAGTAGAACTATTAAAAATCAGAAACTGCGCTCTTCATTATTATACTTGTCAATTAATTGTCCTCACTTCATGCAATCATTGATAAAAAAATTATAATAATCTCATTTTGAATCTCATTTTAAGAATTACTCTCAATATTAACGTTATTGGATGTGACGGCTTCCGTGGTTTGGTAAAATATGCTTAAATGAGCTGAACTTTTCATTATAGGAGATGAAAGCGTCAGCCACCAAACCGCCAGTGATTCGCCACACTTTTGGCAATATTCCAGAATTTGGATAGTTATATTGTTTGCACTAAACCAAGATTTCTCAATGAAAAAGAGATTCGTGCCGCGGGAAAATTGCGAGTGAATAATTATTAATTGTACTATAAATCATTGTATAAATCTCAGGTCAGGTCTTCCGACGCTAAAGTATAAATCGATAGTAACTATGGTAGGAATTTCTGTTACACGAGACTGCCGGAAGATTTCTCTCCATAAACTTGGTCTAAACATTTGAGAAACAATGCGATACTTCCCTCTAGATAGAAACCCTGACGAAGAGCAACTTGAGGAAAGTTAAGTTCATTGAGATGCCCCTATTATACTCATCACTATAAGATGACTCGTTGACGACTTGGACACTTAATCACGTCCTTCCGAAGCCAAGTTACCAAAATGTTCTTGCTATTTCCGTTGCATTCACAGATACTGTTGCAGAAGTATCAGAGAATGTTTCCTCCGTTCTAGCCCCAGCAAATCGAAATTGGAATTCCTTTCCATTCATGTGCAGTTCTGTTACCCATTGGATGAAGAATGTTCATGAAAGGTGGAAAAAGACAATAGATTCCGGAAATAGAATAAGAACATCATGTGCAGAATTGATGAGAAATAGGGCCTTTCAAACTTTCATCGGTATTTTATTTTGCAATGAAAGTAATGTTCATGGTGAAAAGATGTCTAGAGTACTTCTCTACTGAAAGAAGCGTTTTATTCATTTCCTGAACCAGAGAAATTTTGTTCTCAACTCCCATCTCTATAAACTTCAAGTTTATCTATAATCTCGCGGATTTTGGAAATTTTACATGTTTACCTACAACAATACATCTTCATCTTTATCTTCATCTTCAACTTTACCTTCAAGACGAAAGACGGAATTGATTTTTCTTTGAAAAGGAAGGAACAACGTGTTTAGAAGCGGATCTCGCTGAAAGGGGCGAGTACTTTAATTTGCATTTTTAATTGAATTTGTCGAGCTTTCTAACAGTCAAGGCTCTTAAAATGACGATTGTGTCTTGCTATGCTAGCAGATCGTCATGCAGTGCAGAGCTAAACGTGCAACTAGGGAGACGCATACCGACTATGGAATCCGGCATTGCAATTTATGCTGATTTATATGCGGTGCGAGGCTCACCGATGTTGTACTACACACAAACTGACTTTCTCTTTCTCTCTATATATCTATCTATCTATCTATCTCTCTCTCTCCCTCGTGAGTGCTGTCCGGTTTATGCAAGCCCAACCCTCTCTATTCCATTTGAGCCTCTGTGACTTTTTGTCAACCCAACTTCGACATCTTGCAAAATTTAAAGTACACAAACGTTGCAGATTTTCTATCCCATCCCCGTAAAACTTGCTCAACTTTTTTCTTTGGACACCTTTCACGTCGATAAGAGCCACGCCATGCAAAATGAAGCAGTGCTTACATTTATTTATTTTTTCCTTCGCTCCAACAAGCAGGCGTTTCATTATTCGAGTTTTAGATTAGCACTCCGTGAAATGAATATTAATTCTCGCAGATTACAATGCACATATTTTGTTCTTAATTAAAATGAATAAGAAATGTGAGAAGCTATTTCTAAGGAATGCATTTAATTTTTATGAAAGAGTTGTTATTAATATCAGTATCAAACTGGTAATATGCGTAATTTTTTTCGGATTTGATTTGATCTCCATCGGTTCTTTCTTACTTTGGTCTTTCAGAAAAATAAATATAACTTCCACTTAACTGTTATGTGGGTAAGGTACTATTTGTCTTAGGGTTAACCCCAGAAATTCCAAGAAATTACACTATCACTTGGCTGACCAAGTCGGTTATTTCTACTGCTGGCGTCTATAAGATGTGCAAATAATCATCCTTGATCTTCTATTTTCTCTGAAAATTGTAGCTTTACTTTCATTAAATAGTCATTTTCATTTTCTGAATCGAATTTTACCAAGTGAAACTAAATCTAATTTACTTCTTAATTAATTGGCATAGAAAAAATTGAAATATTTGAACTTTGTTTTTTAAGTGATAAAGGAAAGTTTTAGTCAGACAAAAAGAACATCTGAAGGTGGACATATAAGAGATAAAAATTGCAAATATATATTTTTCCAATGACTTCAGTAGATGAAGGAATTTTTTTACTTTCACTTGGAAAATTTATGAAAATATGTTTGGTTAGTTGTCAGTAAATAAAATTGGGTACCTTCGTGTGGAAAAGCTGCAAAAGGATTCTCGCCTTTACTCTTCTACTTTTCGAGAGCACCATGTCAACGACATTTACCGCGTTCGATGAGTTATCGGACTCTTTTCCCTCCATTCTTCATAATATGGGTAAAGCCGCAAATGGATAAATCCTGCACGTTCTTGGATTTTATGTCCAGTCGTGATTTATTGTTGATTCCAAATGATGACGATAACGACACAGAATTTTATAAATACGTTATGTCAGATTCAGAAATTAGAGCTGCAGAAATTACAAAAAAAAAAAAATTACACAAATTACTTTGAACTTAAGAAACCCAATGAGTGAAATAAATAAATATAAATATTTAAATATTTTACACTTTCTGATAATCTTTTTAAATATCCAATGCAATAGCTTATTTTGTTTATGTATTGCACAGAAGAAATATTTGAAAGAAATATCAACAGCCATTTGCGGATTTTAAAGAGCGAAAAGTACAAAAATAGAGAAAAATTAAAATTAATCCCAGTATATACCATAATGAAATTTTTTGTCGCATGCATATTTTACAACCATGGGAACATTGAGCACGTAATTGTACGTGGTTTTTGAAATTATGAAAAATTTTATGTGAAACATTCATATTCTCTACATCCACGTTCAATTTCCCGTTCCCGTTCCCACTTCATATGTCTCTATGCTCGTAAATTTACAAATTTCAGCCTTACTCCTGCCAAACTCAGTTTCCAGTCTACTCTCGACAGTACATTACACATCGCCTTGCGACGTATTTTCAAGTACAGAGCGTGTCGATTATTTCACGTCACATCCCCTCATGAAATATAGTAAAAAAATTTTAAGTCTCCCGAAAATACAGAATTCCTTATAATACCTGGAATTTCTTTCAATTCGCTTAAAATTTTCCGAAATAAATCACTTTTCCCTAAAAAAAAATCCTCAAATTTAGGAAAAGTAATGAGGAAAGGATTGTTTTTATTTTTTCGATTTATTTCGCAAAAAAATTATACGATTTTCATTCTCCCTCTGCTCAACTATCTTTCTCGCGCACGCGCGTACTCGTGCCAGCTTTCACACTCACACTTTCACATGTACACACGCGTGCACAATTCAAGAATATATATATTTATACTTACATAACAAAAAAGTAATACTTCCACGTCGACATACTGCTAGTATCACTGTAAAATGTGCGCATGCATTTTCGCTGTGACGAAATTGCTTTTAAATCAAATCGACTGTTTTTTATAGACGAACAAGAGAATTACATTTTGTCGTATGAAAATTTCACGGTGAAACTTATAATGTCAATTTTTCCTAAATTGCGTTACAATTTGGAGAAAAACAGAATTTTTACTATTGAAAATACTAAATTTTAGAAAAATGTATTAAACTTTAAGATAGATTTATTAAAGTATTATATATTTTTTGTAAAAATTTAGTATTTTCAATAGTTAAGATTCTCAATTTGACATGATTGTCATTAAACTGCAACGTATTTTAGAAAAAATTGATACAATAGATTTCACCATGTTAAAGACTTTCACTGCAGCAGCAAAGAAAAAGGTATTAAAAATGGTTTAAAATAGTTTGATATTACTGAATATAGAAGAATAAAGGGAAAGTTCTTCTGATTCTTCGCTGTAAGAACAGGAAAGATGTGCATTCTTTGAATTCTTCATCTTTTTCTTTCTGCTGCAGAAAAATATTCAATTACAATAAAGATCCGCAGATAAAAATGAGAAGAATGTGCAAGCTACCATATTTTAATTCAGTTAATTAATACTTCAATACATGATCTTTGTAAAAAAAAAAGGTGGAGAAAAATATGGTAACTTACATTCACTTTATTATCGGCACTCAGTGATTCAAAACTACAATATTTCGTAAAATACTTTAGTCATGAATACAGACTCACGTAAATTACAAATATGATTCTTTGAAAGATTTAGTATAGCTCTTTTCGAGAAAAATAATTACTGCAAGGCACCGATGAATTAATTATTGTTTTACAATAACTTGAAGATGATTTTCAACGTTTAAACTCGTCAATCGTGAAATAAATATTTTAGGAAAAGGATTACATTCACAAAAATATATGTAACTTTCTAGAATGATAAAAATTACCATTCAGCTTGCTATACTAAATCTCCAAAAGTAAACACGAACGCCATCTTCGCTAGTTGACTACGTACGTATTGTCATTGCGATATAAAGCTCTAATGATTAATTATCGCACTTTTAAGTAGGTCTTAAGTAAATATTTTACTTTCGTTCGACGAAAGACGACACATAGGTTTAGGCAATGTACTTAACTAGTATCCTTTAAAAAATCGAGTCTATTAACGAATCGATACGTATTTTGTCGTATATATAAGTACGTTCGTGCAAATCTTTCGATAAAATCGTGTGCATTGAACTGATTTTCGGTAAAGGCACCTGCACTATAATATTTTGATACAATATTATCTTTTCCATAAAATGTTTCTTTCGGCAAAAGTACACCGCTTATGACTTTTAATCCACGATTAGTTTAACTCACAAAGTCCTAATTCAATTTCGATTGAAAAATTCCACAAGAAAATGTAATTTTTTTGCGAGAAAATCGTATCTGAATCGTGAAAATATTCAGTCATCCTCCCTTTTGGTCGAAAAGGTGAATTTTAAACTTGAAAATATTCTGTCTCATCCCATACCCGTTTCCAATTAAAGTAGGAGGTATGGAGGGAGTGACCAAATATTTTAAAGGTTCAGATTCTCTTTTCTGGTGAAAAAATCATTAGGAAAAGAAATGAATAGAAAAAATTAATTAGTTTCTTGATTAAAATTCAGGAAATCTGTTCTTCCTGCAAGAGAAGTTTGAATTGATTGTAACTCGAGATTAAATTAGGAGTCTATAAGTGCTTCGAATTTATTGGAAATGAAATTGGAAGGCATAATTGTCTAATGAAGGCCCTTCGTTAGCGAGTGTACTAATTAGCTCTCTTCGTCCCTGTACAGTGATTCGCTCCGCCAAGTGTGAATACATGGAAAGCACCTACTTGGAACTTTCGAAATCTAGAGATCTGAGGTCTCAAGTTCAGGAAAGAGCTTTTAAGCTAATTTTCCTTCACCTTGAAAGACGTCGTGAATTATCATATTAAATATGCAGACGCCTGCTCATTGTCACAAATTTAAAACGCACTTATCAAACTAATCGATAGTAGGAATACAATATTGTATAGAAAAGTTAATTTTTTTTTTATTTCGAAAGATGCTATCTAAGAACGATATTGTTAAATAACTAGTTTTCTCCACTTTGTTCATTTAACAAATTTCGGCAATAACTTTAAACTGCTGATATACTTGGCACAATGACAATATGCAATTCGAATCTTTATTTTTTTAAGGATGATTGGATCGATCGACTAACGGAAGTAGCACCCTGTTATGTGATATTGGCCTCAGATCAAGTTTTTTAGTCAAGAGCTGAATCTCAAATCTTCAGCTTAAACGGATTCAGTATTAGGATTATTCATGATAAAATTGAATATAGGAATGAATTTTAAAGTTAGATTAATATCTGATACAAAAAATTCTAAGTACCAGGGACCGTCAGATCCTTTAAGAAATATTTAAAAACACACAAGGAAGTTAAAATTATCGTGAAAACTATTTTAATAGACTATTTTAATCAAACTATTTTTTTTCCAAACTAATTCCTACATCACTTTTAATTACGTTCACGTCAAAGTTTGAAGCTTGACTTCAGTCGAGACACCTAGACAAGTGGTTAGCACCAATTATGTCTCGTGTAATTCGAATTTGATTCAGTTTACTAACCTGCAAGCGCGACAGTCTGGCTAAAGGATTCAGCTTCGCGGGGTTGTATAAAATTTAAAATAACTAAATATCTACCGTACATAACATAAAGACGAATACAATCAAAAATAGATGATTCTCAGATCCAGTTGATCCACCCGACAATAAATTTAACCCTTGTAAAGACTGTAATAAATTATTATCAGTTTTAATACTCGGATTCGGTAAATTTATCATTGGGGGAATCACACAGAATTTACTTTTAAACGTAAATATTCCAGCGACCGGATGGAACATAAAGTAAACTTTGTCGGGCGTAGGAGCAATTTAGGGTCTTAATATTACATGATTAAGTCGAATCTCTAAAGGACTTTTGAAAACCGTAAAAGTCAAACTTTCCACGTTAAAACTTTTCAGAAATAGACATTTCTATCTAGATTTAATCTTGATTTTTATCTTGATTTTTTATTGATTTTATCTTGATTCTTGATGTCCTACGCACTAGACGACTTTCTATGACTTCTATCTCAAAGGCATGAGTAAGGCACTGAAGTTAGAGCGGCAATTCTATTTTTTCTTTGTAGAGCTCTTTTAAAGTGCAATTACAGGGTAATAGAGAGATTAAATGTTTCCTACTGGAGGGAAAAAATGATACCTTAAAAGAAAGGTCTTTCTCGTCGCTCCAAGGATCTTCTTCGATTTTCGAATCGAGAAGAGCCAAACGCACCCTGGAGAGATTTTCTACATATCCTATCGAGGTGTAGAAAATTTTTAATGAAGTGGATTACCCTTCCATGGCGGCTTCTTGGAGGTTGTGCAAATGAGCGTAGAGACCATCAGCGGCAATTAGATCGTCGTGGGTACCCATCTCGGCAACGGTTCCTTTTTCCAAGACGCAAATTACGTCAGCATTCCTTATAGTGGCCAATCGATGGGCAATGGTTATGCAGGTCCTACCTTCCATGGCTTTATCTAAGGCTGCTTGTACCACCTGCAACATAAATAGTGTCGTGGCTAAAATCTTGAATATTTGCTGATACGATAAAAAGGACAAGAGTTGAGATTTTAGATTCGAGAGACTACTTGCAAAATTTCTTTCTGAGGTGATGTTTTGCAATTTCTGGATAAACAGTTTGAAAGAGATGCTTAGCTTAAAAATCCTTGATATCCTTTGTCGCAAAGAAATATACCTAAAAAACGAGATAAAACAAAATAATCTGTTACAGGAGATTTCTTGCAATATATATGTAAATGAGCTTAAAGAATCTTAAGGTTGAGATACCTTAAAAGGACCGGAATAAACCAACATTTTCTTTATGGAAAGAGATTAAAAGCTTTCCTAGTGTGGACTGTATAATTAGATCTCCCTCATCTCGACTTTTCTTTATCCACTCGCGTTTTACAATTAAGTCTTCTCTCCTTTGGCCTTTCAGCTCTCGTCAACTGTGCAATTCGTTTAGCTGGTGACCTCAGCATTTGCAGATGCTTCCCCGATTAACAGCATTCTGCCGAATGGCTCTTTCTACTGAAATGTGCGTTTCGAAACGAACCACAATCGTTCCACACGATTGCATCGAAATTCACTACCGGTTAGGCCACCTGCAGTCCAGCACATTTTCCAACTTGAAGAGAATTCCGCGATCATAAAGCCTACGTACTTCCGATTGTCGGCAGTATTGCACGTGCATGTATTACTCGATGAGGGGAACTAGTGCGACAATCCGCTTATCGATTGAATGCAGCCAGAAGATTCGAGAAAAACATTCTCGAGAAGAATAAAGGAGATGAGTCTCCAATAAAGGTTTTTTTATTCATAAAAATATTGTCCAGGAAACTTTTTCTCAAGAATAAAGATGTTACACGAACATTTTTAATAGACGTTCTAGAAAACAATAAAGAAACAAAACTAAATTCCAGAATATAGATCTAAAAATAGTAAAATTTCAGATATTTCTATTTTTTCCATTTTACTTTTAAAAATTAACTTTTAATTGGTGTTAAATTCAAAGACGATGCCGCTACTTTTCATACCTTTAAAGGGAGTAAAGGTGCGTATTGAAATAAACGCCAAGTTTGTAAAATGAAGGGCAACTCACTCCACTTTCATGAAACACACACCACCAATTAAACGTCTCATAACTCCACAGAGAAATAAAATTGAAGGCAGTTAAAAGTCCGCGAGAAAATTCATGAAAAGTTTACTGCTGCATAAAAAAGCACGTTTTGGTACGCTCAATTGAGAGATCTTCTTGAAAGTTGTAAAAAATTTAATATATATTTAAAATATATTACAAAAAAATCTGCCATAAAAAATGTCGAAAGAGTTTTTTGTGAGTGATAGATTATAATGTAAAGTTTCATAACCATTAGGACAAAAATATAATTTACAAAATATTTCTATGTTTCAGGTTTCATTTTTCGACAAAAAATATCTAGTCACACTTAATTGAAAAATGAGAATGAGTGTAACCAAATATTTTCATTTTGCTGAAAATATTTGATACCAATTTCCCTTAAAATGATATATCGAGATTGCAGAAAGAGTATCTCAAGATAATAAACGACGTTAAATAGAGAATCGAGTGTTTCGCGATAAAATAGGCTTTATTAAATGTCTATAGATCGACAGGAAGAATATAAGAAGTGAAGGAAAAGTAAACATAGGATTACAACGATTCGCAACGATCCGATGAAGGGTCTTAGGGGATTTACCAAGCTGAGAGGGTTGAAAGATGCTTGTCGCGGCGCTGAGTTAATAAACCCCGAAGGGAGAAAGGTTCGCTCTTTTCTTCTTTGCAAACCCTGGCATCAAGTGTGAAAACACTACAAAGCTCGAATTTTTAACGCCTGAGCTTTGTTCAATGCGATCAACGTCGAGCATTTCGTTCGAAGAAAAGTGTTCTCGAGTTATTTTGATTGGAACCGAGATTATTATTGTTTACCCTGTCATTACTGTAAAAGAATTAAATACTATTCTTTATTTAAACTTAACTGTTTGAGCTAATATTGATTTTTTGTCTTCATTTTCGTTTGTCCAAATTATAGTTTTACCTATTTACGAACTTTTTGAATTGCTGTTTGACCTAATTTTTTACTTTCCTATCTGTTTCTGATCAACTTTCCAGGTTTCCCAATTGCTATTTGACCTAATTCGCACTTGTCAAAATTATAATTTAATCTACTTTATTAAATACGTTTGCACTGAAAAAAATCTTGAGTTCAATTCCCGGTTTCCTGATCGATCCGGATGCCTGTATTCTAATACGATGCGCAGTTTTAAAAAAAATCGAAGAGATGAATATTATTTTTATGAATTCGGCCTCGAAGCCATCATATCTCAAAAAATTCTTGTTGCACTTGTTGATATTTCTCTTTTCAATAGTATTTCCATTATTTGAGGATAAAACATAGTATCGATTCCTTTTAATGGACACGCTTGTCGATCCACTGTCAATTTAGATTGCTATGGTGGATCCAAAATGCTAATACATAATTGTTGGTCGATGAATCACTTGAATACTGATTAAAGAACGCATTTACCGTGAATGCAACGAATCTCCGATTTAGTTCACGTATAGAGCAGTAAATACATTAACACTGATTTGTGTTCATTAGAATGGTGACATTAAGTGGTTTTCCGGTTTAACCTCACTAGACTGTAGAGAGGGAGATATGAGAGAAACTAATGGGAACAATAAATTTACGTTTTGAAAATTATAGCCAATTATGTAGCGCATAATTAACAATTATTGAAGCAAGTGGTCTACATCATATTCGTCGGTTGAGCTTGTTTTGATAGTCAATAATCTAGAGTTTTATTGAAACGATATTCAGCGATACGTGCTTTTTGAAGAGAATCAAACATTTTCCAATTTAAAACATGTTGACTCACCTTTTCACTTTGTGTATCCAATGCAGAAGTAGCTTCATCCAACAACAGTATTCGAGGATTTCTGACTAAAGCTCGCGCGATAGCGATACGCTGTTTTTGCCCACCGGATAGTTGCGTTCCCTTGGTACCTAATCTCGTATCATAGCCCTGGAACAAGAAGAGGGAAGCATTTACCAGAACAGGATTTACGTCTTAAAATCTTAGATGTTAAGCTAAAACTGAAGCTTTGAATTATGTTGTTTGTTTCAGAGCTTAAAAAGGATTTGTAAAATGGTTGAAATGTCAAGAGGAATATTAAATATAAAGAATATAAAAGCATGCATTCCGTTAATAATTTTTCTACTATTATTTATCACATGTACTTACCAAAGGTAGGGAACTGACAAAGCTGTGAATGTTTGATTTTTTCGCGGCTTCAATGATCTCGTCCATCGGTACGTATCGATCATTAGCACCGTAAGCGATGTTCTCGGAGATCGTACGATCAAACAGCACTGGCTCTTGACCAACGACACCAAGTTGACGACGCAATATGGGAAGAGAGACCGAGGATATGTCACGACGATCCATAGTTATAGTTCCAGTAAGCGGATCGTAAAGTCTTTGCAAGAGTTGGATGCAGGTGGACTTACCGCAACCGCTCTGTCCAACCAAAGCCACCATCTGGCCAGGTTTGACAATCAAATTGAGACCCCTGAGAATTTGCATCTCGGGTCGCGTTGGATAGTGGAATTCAACTTTAGAGAACTGAATCAGACCATCTGCTTTCTGTAAATTCAAGCAAAACAGAAAAAAGTTACTCGTCGAACTACACTTGAACTAACTTTCTCAGCTAACTTTATCAGTTAACTTTCTGCATACTTGATCAAACTTCAATTTCAAAAGAGGTACTTTTCTCAAAATCAAACATTTCCAATTAACTTATAATTGAGAAGTTGTATGATCATAATACATACCCAATCCTTATCCTTCTCTTCATATTCCGGTGGTGTCATGATTTCCGGCACCCTATCCAGCAACCTGAAGATTCTCCCAGCAGAAATTTTGGCAGTGTTGAAATTGGGAGCAAAGGCAAGAGCCTGACCCAACATCCAAGATCCGAAGATCAAAGCTTCTGAGACTTTGATGACATTTTCATAATCCAGACCTTCTCTAGCTGCAAGATAACCACCATAATAAAGACTCAACGCATATCCAAAATAGGGAGTCGTTTGACCACAAGAGAACACCAAACCCCTGAGTCTGTTCTTGATCCGAGTTGCCTGCGCTACATGATCCAATTCTACACAATATCGATTTAAAAACGCTTCTTCTTTTCCAAGACTTGCTACAGTTCGGATGTTGGAAATGGCCTCAATGGCGATTCTTGTAGCGCACTCCATTTTTCTTTTCTCCTGGAGTCCTTGACCACTCATGATCCTCGCTTCGAAAAATACAGCGCCGAGTACCATAGGGATGGAAATCACAGAGACCAAAGTCATCTTCCAGGTGTAATACATTGAGATTCCGATACCTAGAACTAGAGTTGACAATGCTTGGAGGATCGCTCCAATTCGACTTCCTGTGGCTCCTTGAACTGCAGCTGCATCTGACGAAAGTCTGGCACACAAGGCACCAACACTGTTCGTGTCTTCATCGTACCATCCCATTTCTTGTTTCAGCATAGCCTCGAAGGTCATGCTTCGAAGTCTTGTTGTCATCCGGACACCTGCCAATCCGAACATGTACATTTGCAGGAAAGTTCCAATTCCAGTGACGACTCCGACTATAATAAAGAGGATGGCGTATTTGAGGGTTCGACTCTGGACTTGGGTTTCATCAGTTTCAGTGAAAACTCCGTAGACTTCTCCAAACAGCACCGCAAAAGCTGGGAATGATGCACCCACTGTCGCCGCTGCAAAGCAACCTGAAAGTTTAAAAATGAAGTTTGATCTCCTGATTGTAATGAATATCTGACAATTACACAATTGCCTGAGTTCAAAAAATCCTACCAATGACGTTATAAATCCATTCTGGTTTGTTCAGATTGAATATTCTCATCATTGGTGCATCGTACGGTTTCTCATGTTCCTCAAGTTGTATTTCGGATGTGTCGGAACCACCAGCTAAAGATAGACGATGGGAGTGCATAGACAAAGTTGAAAATTGCTTCTTCAAGGGTGGTTTTGGTTTCACAGCTTTCGTGGCAGTCACTGTTTTAGCAGCGGAAGCGGTTGCCTTTGCTGAAAATAGTCCAATGAGAAATCGAAGATAAAACACAAAACCTTGAGATCATTCAAGTTCAATCTAAAATTGATGGATAATATCTTACCTTTGGCTACTGCGTTGGCATCAGCTGAGACGAGGCCATAGTAGTGTTTGCCAAGAGCCATTAGCTCTTCATGAGTGCCCATCTCAACGACCTGTCCTTCCTTGATGAAAACGATTCTATCGGCATTGGTGATTGTCGAAAGTCTGTGCGTAACAACGACTGTTGTTCGACCTTTAGCTGCAGCATCCAGTGCTCTTTGAACTGTAGCCTCACTGTGTAAATCTAAAGCTGATGTTGCTTCATCAAGTAACAGAATTTCGGGCCTTCGAACCAGAGCTCGTGCAATTGCAATTCTTTGTTTTTGACCTCCTGAGAGTTGAGAACCCCTTTCACCGACTTGACTGTCGTAACCCTGAAAAACGGAATGGGAATTGTTTCCATGCAAAATGTTATATTTTATTCGAGTCAATTCAGAACTTTCGCGAGGGCTATTTTGAAGAAGAGGAAGTAGGATGAATATTAAAATGAATACTCATTAAAATTATCAAAAGAATTATTAAAATTCCAAATGTTGCATTTCTCTTATAGTTATTACAAGAAGCAATTCGTATTTCAATAGTAGTTTAACAGTTACAATCCTGTCAGAAACAATAGCCATTGTACAGAATTCCTCCAAGGATCCCACAAAGGGATCTGACGGAATCCTTAGAAATTTCGCTAGAATAGAACGATACTGTATCTGATTTACTACACCTAGTTTCTGTAGAGGAAGGTCTGTAACTACTCAGTTGATTTAATATCTAATATGAATTTAGTCTCAATTCCACAAATTGTACGTCTTAAAAGATGCAATTTTCCATATGGAAACAAAACCTTATTTGAATTAGCAAAAATACTCAAAATCCATTGGGAATCAAATGCCAATTTATTTCTAAATTATAAAAATTAGGGATCTAAAGACAAAGAACACTGTTAGAAATTTCTCAGGTAATTTTATGAATATTTCTGACAGTGAAGAAACTTTTGTAATGTTGCGAATAAATCCATTAATCGTTTTCCTCCTAGAGATGAAAATACATGAATATTTCTGGATGAAATGAGATTCTCGAGATGTTCTCGTGATTTTGCAGGAAAATCCAAACTTGATCATTTAAATTCTTGAGGGCTGAGTAACACCTTGAAGCAAATGAAATTACTCGTAAATGAGAGGTAGTAGAAGACAAAATATCGCTTCCCTCCACTGAAAGCACGCGGAAAATGAATGAATGGGCTCGTGGAGCCGAGAGAATTATCTCGTTCGCGCCATGCTCATCCGTAATCGCATGGGAGATAGGATGCTCGGGCTATCAGGTCGTCAATTGTCCGAATGGCTTTCGACCGATTTGCGGTTAGAAACTCGTGGAGGCGCGATTCAGAGTGGAGTGGGATTTTAATTAACGAAACTTCTACCCTGAAGAGAGAATTGCACTACATATAGATTGTATTGGTAAAGAAGATACTGATGGCCAACAAAACTTCTTAAATCAATTTCATCTCAAGAAACTCACCCAATAGAATCAGAATCAATGCTATTTTTATCCTTTAAAATCAGTATCTGTGAAAAATAGAAAGATTTTGGATTTCCAATGGCTATTTTATAAGTTACAATATTGTAAATATCCCACCACGATAATTACATCCGTTCTAAATTATATTTGCTTTCTGCCTTAGCGAATTAGGAATCTCTTGGGTGACGTAAATTAACGCCGGTGTTTGTTGACGTATTTTACTGTTTGCTCTAGGTTCAAATGCGACTTCTGTAACACCTGAGGCTTGAATAAGCACGATCGAATTAGATACATAACGATATTAACAGAGATCTATTACACTCTGCTGGTACAATTTCTCTCCTATTCGTATCTCGAAATTGCACTATGTAGCAATACATTTCTAATTTATTGCTATTGAATAATTCCTGTTAACAATTACATACCATAAATAGAGAATTGATACCAATTTAAAATGAGGTGCAAGCACATAAAAAAGCAGATTAGGCAAAAATAATATCTCAGGAATAATTATTATTAAAATTATTCAGGAATAAAATAAACATAATGAAGTGAATATTGTAAACCGCGGTCTTCTTTATAAAGATATTATATATCTTCTTTATAAAGATTCAGCAAACGTTTGAAGGAATTAAGTCTGAAAATTTCACTTTGAGTGTTGTACAGAGGCAGAGTTTAATTTAATTTCAAATGGTTCCGATTTCCTCTTCTCTTTAAGTCTTGTACGCTTATTCTATTGAAGTTCAATTTACGTGTACTATCGAGAGGCAAAAGGTAAAATAGAGAAGAGACGTGGGAGTGATCGAGACTCACCTCCGGCAGTTTGCTGATGAAGTCGTGAGCGTTTGCTTCCTTGGCTGCTTTGATCATTTGCTCTTCGGTAACGCTTTCATTTCCGTAACGGATGTTCTCGCGGATAGTAGTATCAAAAAGGACGGGTTCCTGACCAACGACACCGATATAAGATCGAAGCCACTGCACGTTCAACTTTGCTATGTCAACGCCATCCAGAAACACCTAAAAGCAGAAAATAAACTCTTCATAAAAATTGTACGAATTTGAGTCGGGTAATATTAAAAATTTCTAGGGACATGCTCTCGAGAACTGAGGAAATAAAAAGGGCATTTATAGTTTCCGATCCATGGAGGCTTTTTTAATATTTTCAATTTTGGTGCATTTCACGAGAAGATAAATTAATCGTAAATTACTCGGGCTGAATGAAAAAATGCATCGAGGAAAGATGAGTTGCATAAATATTCATGGGTGCAGATATCTAAGCATTCTATGGGTTACGAGCGGCAAGTTAATATCGAAGAGCAGCGTCATGAATAACCAAGCGACACTTTTATCCTCGCAGAAATTATGGTGGACATTCAGCGAATGGCTGTCGCTTAAAGCCATGTGCGCACACAGCCCTTATGAAACGACCTTTTCATGGTCCATAAGAAATAATTATTTTACGGTTCATCCTATCATTTACTTGCACTGTCTGTGATAAGTAGGAACTGCACATTGTACTCTATCCTTGTTGAAGCCTATATACAATCGTTTGTTTCACTTAACACACTCCTCCCTTCATGAGAGAAAATTTTATGGACATAATGTTATGAGATGAGATCCGTTTCATTACGTAAACTGAATTTACATTTTTGATAACAAGTCTAATTACGAGACGGAAAATTTTATTACTTAAAACTGTTCCATTTGATGTCCAAAGATCACCAAATCAGTTTTATCTTATTGAATCTTCTAAGATTTTAAAAATTCATTAAAACAAAGTGAAAGTCTAGAAATGGAACCAACCTGTCCTTGAAGAGGATCGTAAAGTCTTTGAATGAGTTGGAGACAGGTAGATTTTCCGCATCCTGAACCACCGACGAGGGCGACGGTTTCACCATGTTTGATCTTGAGATTCAAGCCCTGAAGTACTTTGACATCTTTCCTAGCAGGGTAGCGGAAGTGAACGTCCTTGAATTCTATTTCCCCGGTCACAGTCGGCAGTTTCTGCCCCTCTTTGCTAAGACTGTCAATTGTAGGTACACGATCTAAAACCTAAGGACAGAATTGTCGAATCTAAATAAATACAAATTCAACTGAAATAAATCAAAGTTCATCAATATTTAATAATGAAAATTTAATTAGTATGTAAAGTATGGCACAAAAATAATGTGAATTTAAAAAGCTGTCAAGATAAAATTTCATATCAGCGAAACATCTGCCTAGGGTATTAATACAGCTTTTAATATAAAAACTTTCTGGAAAATTTGTCACTTCCTTGATACTCAGTTTTAAAACTGATATAAAATCTTACCTGGAAGATCGCGGCAGCAGATCCTCTGGCAACTGCGAAAGCTTCTAGATGGGGTGATGTTAGACCCATGTTTTGTGCACCAGCGAGAACACCGAAAAACACAATCACTAACACAGCCGGCGTATATTCCTTCACTTCCTTAGGCCTATCCTCCCAAATAAGCTGCACGCCATACCAAAAGGCCAATGCATAACTCAAATAGATGATGAACCACATAACACCACCACCAACACCAGACCACAATCCACGCTTTATGCCCGTTTTCTCAGCCGGCACTAATTTCTCCGCATATCTATCAACTTCTTTCTGCTCGCCATTAAAGGCAATCACAGTCCTCACAGCACCCAGAACTTCTTCTGCAACACTTCCAGCTTGACCATAAGCTGCTAACTCCAAGGCTGAAAGCGAACTCTGAACCTTGGCGACTACTGCTGTTGCTATGACAATCACTGGTGCACAACTGAGCACCACAAGAGTTAACTTCCAACCGTAGATGAAAGAGATGATAATGGATGAAATGAAGGACACCATCAGGTATGTGAAGATCCCCAATTTCTCACCTATACCATCTTTCATCTTATCCAAATCTCTGAAGTCAAAAAAGGAAAGATGATTTTAGAATGATGAGATATTGATGTCAGTTCATATGAACTATAAGAATATTTATTTCGCTGCATATTTATTCATTGTTAGCCTCAAATATGATTGAGTCAAACCGGTAGATGATTGGGCACATTAATTACAGATTATTATGTAACATATCATTATCTTATCAACTAACTACTTCTTCAAACTGAATGAACAAAACACCAGTAATCAGAGAGATTAGATACTTGTATATCGAATAAAATCACAACTCAATATCAAGGTCCCAATACATTTGAGAGGGTTCAAGGAGTTTATGAGTTCAGAATATCCGGTATACGGAATCTTAATATTTACAAATAGAAATTTTTCGATTAAGGGGAACTTCCGAACGGCTTGTTGTCGTTGATGTGTAACTTGATTAAAGGTAAACAAAGATTGAAGATATGCTTTTGGGATCCACACCTGTTGCGCGATATGACTTACGAACTTTCCTCTCTTGCTCCTCAGTTCAATTTACTTTGATAATTTCGTAGTTAGAAACTGATGGTGGATTGAATGTGTGAAAGACTCTAAAGAGTTTCTTAGCAAAGTAAATCTTCTAGTAAGAGGAATATTTTTTCTAAAAGTGGTTAAAATAAAACTCACTCTGTAATTCTGCTGGCGAAATTCGTCGAGGTGTTGGTGTCATACCATGCCATGTCCTGCCTCAAGACAGCTTGAAGAAACATTTTTCTTAATCTAGCGATCTGTCTTGATGCAGCGATGTTTAGTAAATCGACTGTAAAGATGGCAAAAACAAACTGGAAACAAGACAAAGCTGCACAGGACACACCAAAAGCTACCGAGTCATCATATAAGGCATCCATCCGTTCTTCTTGCGTTGCGTTCGGATACCTGACGAAATTTCGAAAAATACATATTAAAAATGTTTAAAACTGTTCAAATTGTTTGATTTTCATTGTTGTTTTTCATTCAACTCTAATAATTAAATCTAGAAAACTCTTTTTTCCTCTGAAAGGCAGATGAAATGATAACATTAATCATAGTAACTATTACAGTTGATGAACTAACTTATCATCGAAATGAAGCATATAATCTTTCGATAACATTTATCATTACAAATTAGAATATAAAGTCCGTGTAATAAGCGTGATTTTAGATAATCAAAATGCTATCATTATTTTAAGTAATTGTATACAGGCACAAAACCAACTTTTCGAATGTTTGCCAATTACTTGTTCCTTTTGAAGAAAAAATTATTTAATATAAATTTAAAGGAGTATTAGGTATTTTTTATCGTAGCTCAAATTCATACAACATTATAAATAATTTCGAGAGCACCTTCAATTTTTTGAATTTTAATTTTTTGGACCATCCTAATATTCTTTGATTGATACAGCTTTACACTTTTATGTCACTTTTAATTTAATTTTATTTTCATTTTTAGTGGGTTTAAAAATAATTGCAGACACTTACAAAATCTTTCCTCCACCAAACCACTCCATGATGATAGTTGGCGTACTCGTCTCATTTGCTTTGTTACGATCAACCAGTAAAGTTGTGAATTCTCCATACTGGATGGTAGAAATGGGAATGCAAAGTCCAGTTAGGGTTCCCATTAAGAGACCCCCCCACACAAGCATCAGCTCCCCGAATGTTGCAAATCGAAACTGTTAATAAATAGAAATTGCAATTATATTTAATATTCAATGATTGGATATTAAATCGAAAGTTTTAATTGACTTCTATGAAAGTTTCAAGTGCAATGAAAGTTTGTCGATCAATCTACATAAAATGCCAGAGACTCCATTTTAGCATCATTAAAGCTCGAGGGGTTAGCCATTAGCTATATTGACGTACATATAAATTAATTTTAAAAGAATTAAAAAACAGACAATTTCAAATCATTTCCAAATACTTTAATATTTTAAGGGGTTTAAAAATACTTCAAGGAATTTCGTGGGATTAAAAAAGAATTTGATCTTTAAACGTATTTTAATTTTAGACTAGCTTACACAGAAAAAAGTGGTTCAATTAAAGGCGACGTAGAAAAGGTTAAATTCCTGGGCAAATTAATTATACCGACGTTTGAACAAGAAAAAATTGCACTTACGAGTCTATAGTAAGGTACGGGTGGTAGTGTAGGTGCTGCTGGGACGACCTTCTCCTCTTTGGTTTGAGGGGGCACGAATTCACTGTGGACAGAAGAAATTGATGCTTCATTAACATCGTGCTTGACTTACAAAGTCATGCCCACCCCGTTATTATCGATAAAAGAAAGAGTACTTCCGACTCGATGATTCATGCTTTTCCAATATTTAAATGCGTTCAACTCCTTGAATTTCTTTGCTCCTTTCTCTCTACTCATAAAATTAGAAATTACATTCTTAGCAAATGTTCTTCCTTTTATATTTTTACCAATTCTTACTCGAAATTAAGTTCTTTTTATACACTGAAAAAAATATCTCCATTAATTAGAATATTTTTATTAATTTATTGTCGCTTTAAAATAATAATATAGAAAAGCAAGATGTTTCAGAAAAGAGCAATGTTTTGGAAATGATTTTCTGTCTCCAAAATATGTGTAAATTAGTTAATCTAAAAGCGGAAGAGAATTATCAAGTCTAATCACGAGGACCAATCGCGAGTCAACGTCGTGGAAAATATCTGCAATTCAATCTTGAAAGACGGAAGTAAAGAAAATCGAAGCAAAGCACTTCTGTCGGAAGTACTCTCGAAAATCTATGCAACTGTCCCAAGTGAATGGAACCGTGTATCTCTTGCTGAAAAAAGACGAAATTCAAATCTCTTTGCAACGGAGCAATTTTCAAGGGACTAGAAGTAACATTTCCTTCCATGCACTTTGAGCATACCATCATACTCTCGTTACCACTCAAGCTTTCGCTCTTACTTCGACCTTAGATAGATTCATGTTTCCCTTTACTTGTTTACACTTAGTCCATTCAATTCATGTACTGACATTCCTATTTGATATTCGTATTTGTATTCGTATTCATATATTTGCTACATGATCTGTTACAAACTTATTCGTACATTGGTTCTCCATTTTGTTGTAGCATAAATTCCGCTTCTCCATTATCCTTGTCCTTGTCTCGTTGTGTGTCTGCAAACGAAATATATTTACCGTAGACACACGCGCTTTTACTTAACTTTTTCTCTTCTTGCACCTGAGTATTGTTAATTAGGTCAATTATTTTCAGAACTTAAAAATAAGTTAGTTATGACGAATTTCAGTAAATTAAAGTATTCAAGTATATAAATTCTTTAATTAATCAGTATTCGTTTTTATCTATCTGAAACTCAGAACCTTTCAAATATATATGCAATGCATAAATGAGAGTTTGATTTTTAAAAATATTTCAGTTTTACCCTATTTATTACTTAATACTTGAAGTAGTATATTTAGAACCGGTAATCGATAAGAATACTGATGAGACCAACCGCCTTATCATGTTGAACGATAGATTTAATAATATATAATAATTCTAGAATCAAAGAATTGATGATATTGATAAAAACGAGAACTGTAAAAGATCTTAATGGAGCCGGAACTGCTAAAGAAGAAAGTACACGAGCATGCAGACAATAAAAGGAATCGAATCGAAATCCGAACGTCCAATTAAAGTCATGATAGACGATCTAAACATGGCTTTGTTTCCTTGCCATGCTGAATGAAATAGTTCATATATCACTCAATGTGTCTACAAAAAGCCACAAGTACTCAGCACAATAATTTTAAAAATTGATGGTTTGGCTCCCCACAATGAAAATGTAAAGTAGAACATATTTTTTCATCAAAGGCAAAGAAACGTAGAAGCTAAAGTTCTACGTTTTACTCCCTAGGGAGCAAAAAATACAACTTTAGCCCTACTTCGTAGGCCTTTTCTGACAACCTTTTTAAATCTTCTTTTCCAACCCCCTTTTCACATGCCATTTTCAAACTTCTTTTCGCGAAAGAAAATTACACGGATCTTGCAAGCAACGTGGGTACTTCTAAATACTACTTCTAAAGTCGGTCGAGAATTCCCGAGGGAGCTCCATTAGCCACGTAATTGCCGTTTCAAAGTTTCCCGACAAAACTGGGATCGGCGGACCCTACATCATCGCGGGACCAGAACGACCTGATTACCGTTCCAAGTCTCGTTTCCCGATCGACTGTAACCTAAACTTTGCAAACGAACAACGACACATGTGATTGACGACACTTGCAGTGATGAAATTTTCTTTTTCTTCTAAAGAAAATGATCTCGTAAAATATCCTCAGAAACTTAAATTTCTTGTAACTACTTCGAAACACGTTTAACTCATAGATTTCATTTAAATAATTTTCCAATTTCAAGAAATTTATTAATACTCGAGGGAAGTACAAAATTGGACCATAGAATGTCGTAGAAATACCGAAAAGATCCTTCAAGAAAATATACATTTCTTTTTAATTAAAACTCTTTCACAGAAAGTTTGTTGCAAACGAGAAACTACAGAATAATCCAATAGTCAAGATAATTTTAAATAGAAATTACCGTATCTGAAATTTGAGATAGTAAAACTTTCAATATCATTGCCGAAAATGATTAAAGCTTATCTAAAACATCATATCCACTGAATTTTATCTTTGATCAGACGAGCAAATAATAATAATATTAATCGTTCATCAAATAGTACAGTGAATTAGCAATTAGAAGTTCTAAACGTTCTCGCGACTTGTTGAATATAAATTATTTTTATAAATCCCTTCTCAACCCGCTTTTTCAGATCTCTTTCCAATCACCTTTTCCAATTAACTTTTGCAACCCACTTTTTGAATTCCGCTTTCAAAACAAATAAAACATCAACTGATTTTTATCTTTGATCGACAAAGCAGATAGTAAAATAATAGTATTAATTATATCTAGACGCAAATAATGAACTGAATTAGCAATTAGAAGACTGGCGTTACATAATAAATATTTTCAAATGAATACTTACACCTCGAGAGGATTTTTTCTGAGCGTTGAGAGTTTATTCTGGGGGGCTCCATTTGGATATCCTGCGGATGTGTCTCGCGAGGATTCGAGGACCACTGATAAATTCGCTGTGTCATCGCGCATTCTCAGTTAACAACTCTGCAACAAAAAAATATTGATGGTCAGAAAATAATTCTTAAAAAATGATTTTTTCACCTAATGACTATTATCAAACTTCTTATTTCCTAGTCAATGACCGTACATTATTTTTAGACATAATCTTCAATGATTCATTGTTTCTTCACGTTTAAAAGATTAAGAAATCACTCATCACCGATATGCTGAACAATTATAAAGGAAAAGTAACAACAGTTGATTGCTTTTACAATTAGATACATAAAAACTAATTCTAAAAGACCCATGCAGAAATATTAATAAAATTAAATAGATTTGAAAGAAATCAAGAGAAATATCGTAATAAAAAAATCTCGGAACGCCTTCAATAAAAGAAACACAAACAAGATCTCGTTATAACACTCAAAAACGCCTTCTTGTCGACAGATTTTTTTCCACGAAATTCGTTTCCTGTAATATAATCCTCTTTGCGCTATCGTATCCAGCCTTTCATAAAGTCTTGACTCGTCTCGTCTCCTTCAAGCAACGAATTTAATAAAATGGCGGTTGCACCACAATCTTCTTATTAGAATCAAAAGTCGTAATTTCAGAAAAATGGTTCTATGGAGAAATTGAGTTCTTTGATCAAAAAGTCATTCATGCATTTGAGAAATACGTAAATAAAAAAACGCACTTCTAAAAGTAGGTAGTACATAAACTAATAAAATCATATGAAAGGGCAAATTCGCAAAGTTTGAAAAGATTCTATAGAGAGCAAAGGTAGAAAATATATCGTAAAATCGGAAATACGAAAAATTGAGTTGAACTTATTTTCTTTTCCGTGAGCGTATCACTTTTTACGAGAAGTTTGATTTTCTTGTATTTAGAATTTTTCAAAAATTCTTTTCTTTATTTTTATTTTAATTGATCGTTTTCGATTTTTTTTAAACAATTTACAATCGGTATGAGTATTTCTGAGAGAAAAATAATAGGACACAAATGGATATTACTAGTCGGAAAAGATTTATAGAATGGTAATAAAATTAAATCGTATCATTATATAGGATATAACTTTTTGTATTTGTTTACGACATTAGGAATATCAATTTTCTCGTAATATTTCTCCTGGATTCGATCTAAGGAGAAAGTTTTATTTTTAAATTTTCCAATGTCAAAACTACCTTGGTACTTTTCTCATTTTTACAAGGTTGTAAATCATCAATGAGCATGGAACCGGAAGGAAAAGCGGAAGTAAGTTGAGGTTGAGGAAGATACGGGAAGCATTCGCAGCGTTTTGTCGCACCCGGTCCATCCCCACAAGTTGAACCACAGGGCGAGACTGAATCCTACCACTTTTGCACCCTCTGAACTCAATTACCCCTTGAAAACCAACTTCCACTGTGTCACGTGGTTTATGACCACATAATCCTCACCGGCCGCCTAAATCGCATTTAACCGTATCCTTTTACTAAAAAGTATAACGTTTAGCTGAATTAAGTTATGATTTATAAAGGGAGATATTCTTCTCGACCACCCCATTAATTTTTTTACGATTAAATCGACCAAAAACGAAATATGAGGCGAAATGTGCTGGTTGGAAAAATTTAACTCTATACAGTGTCTAAATTATCATTAAACATTTTATTTTAGTTTCCAAGCTCTTTTCCAAGCCCCTTCTCCAAAGCACTTTTCAAACAAGGGAGAGAATAGGGACTTTTTTAACGAGTACTGAAAACAAATACGAGTCGAAAGAATACCTCTCCTCCAAAATACTATAAAAATTATTTACATAAGACGCATTTGAGCAAAAAAATCATTTTTCACAAATCAAGAAATTATTTCATTTTACATAATGTATTTTTATTTTTTTCTTGGCTTTTTTTTAAAAATTTTTGATGTATTTTCTCAGGAGGGAAGTGAGAAATTATGCGAAATGTTGATCTTCTCTGGCGAAGGTCCGCGAATTATTTTTAATCAGCTTTTCAGGTCGAGTCGGCATCTTTGCACGCGTCTGCTTTTGTTGGCACGTTAGACTGACACGGTCAGATAAGGTTAAGGCTTTGTGGGATGAAAAAAATCTTGGTTTCTACGACCTATTCATACAATTCGTACTTATCACTTCACTCAATAAAAATTTGAAAAACTGGTAAATTTAAAATTAATAGTTGAAGAGGAATTGATGTTATAAGAATCTTTGCTAAAATTCTTTCATTGAATTTCATTGACTAAACATCCAGTAATCAGCAAGTTCCTAAGTCTCCAATTTTCTCCCAGGAGAAAAAAGCAAAGCTTCTGCTAAAAGTGTCTGCATAAAGCCACGTCATGTTCTTTTTTTTTGTTCTTTTGTTATTGGCTCTACATAGAAAGCATTCCAATCGCTCCATTTTAAACGCATATGTTGGGGAAAACGCGAAAAACTTTTCTACGAGCATCAAATGGAAATTCCGTTCAACGCGCGACAGATAGTCGTTAAAAGCCGAAGAGACATGTCTGTGTTCTGCCTACGGCAGTTACGAAACATGTATGGTCGGTTGCCAGATTTAAAGTTTGAAACCGGCCTTGTGGACAGAGGATTCAGAGTGAAGTACACGATTGCCAAATAACTAGGATTTGCTAAAAGAGAATTTGGAATTACTTGATTTTACAAACTCAATTTTTTCCACCATGAATTCAGAATGAAAGCGATTTTGATAAACCCCAATAAAAACAATCTTACAAATGACATTGACAAGTTCATTTGATAAAAAGAGACTAAAGGCTACGTATATGTATAAGATATTTGTTTTCCTTTGTCTGAAAAAAATTATTCGTCATTATGTTTTCTAGAATCGTCATTTCGAGCTAAATTACCTTCTCGATATAATTAATGCAACAATTATTCCAATGATTCCACAAAGTTCTACGAAAGACGATAATAGCGCTTAATAAAATCTTGACAAGAGACAATGACATCTGATAATTCAATCATCGCTCTGCGTGTGGTAAAAAGTCTTCAGTTTTTAGATTAGCAGATATGTCTCTTCACTCAAGTACGGGAATGAACGGCCAGTTCCTTATTGACAATAGATCATGGAGTCAAATTTTCAATTCTAATTTCAATAGAACTTTTTACTAGATAAGCGAATCTGGAACTTAAAAATATTCTCTCTCACTCCCGAACCGAATATAGCGTAAAAAACTATTTCCAAGATTCAAATTTGCTTTTCTGGCAAAAAATTACACCCCATCCCCTAATTGGAAAGGGGTAGGGGTGTGACTAAATATACGTAATAATTTTTATATAAAAAAATTAATATCTCGAAAAATAATCAATTTATCATCTCAAAATAGCTATTAGACCCATAATACTAAAATCGATGCTGAAATCTTCCTCCCAGGATCAGCCCAGAAGGTGCACGGAAATCCCAAGCAGGTGTTGCGAAACTAAACTGCGGAAGAAATAGCCAGCTTGTGAGCTTCTTTGGGTTAAGAGTGAAGATAAAATAGGCAGAGCTTGGATGAAACTGAAAAATACGAGAGGATAAAAAGCCAGGGAAATTTATAAAATTTAAAAGAAAGTCATAGCTGCTTGTGAAGAAATAAAAGAGAGTCTGCTGAATAAACTCAAGTATTTAATGTCGTGGGACTGAGTTTAAATTGGTATAGGGACTAGTGTTCTAATTGGTCTAGGGACTCTGCAACCCTAAGCGAATAACTTGTTGGATAGAACTTGACCTAATCTTGGTTGAGGGTAACCACCTGGTCTTCAACTCAAGTAAACGGAAATTCAAGAGCTTAGTGGGAACCCCCTGGATAAGATTAAACTTTCTATATATTACAATTTGTACTTCACATGAGAGGAGAATCAATCACACTTTGCAATCACTAAGTCTCGTATACAATGTTCCCCAATCAAAAGATATATATTTATTGGACATTATCGCGATCTGATATAATTACAGTCCTCACTAAAGTTCCCCTTTATTTTATGTTACCTTATCCTTGCGAGATATTTTTCCTTGTTTATGTAGTATGATTTTTAGCTTAAAAAGCGAATTAGAAACGTAAAAATATTTAGTCACATCTGAATCTAAATCTTTCAATTTGTTATCTATCTGTAGTCATTTCCTCTTCTGATCTAAATGATTAAGTCATGATAGAATTAGGTTAAAATTGATCACACTTCTCGACAAAATAAGCTACAATTGGATTTTCAGGGACGCGTAATTGTGAAGATTTTTCGCAACATACCTTAAATAAAATTTTAAAAATAAAAAAATAAAATGGAATAATGTGACATACATAAAAGTGCGAACCATTTGTATAGACAATTGTATTTCATAACCAGATAATATTTTAAGGAAGGAGTATTTTTACAATTACAAAAATTTCGTTTCTTGTTTTTCTCTTTAACCATCTTAACAATACTAATTTATACAACTTTGTCTATACAGCTAAAATATCACATTTATTTCGAAATATATCACTAGGCAAAAGGAATCCATCAAAAATCCAAAATGCGGAGTTTTGGGCCATCCGCATTGTAAAATGCGGATTACGGATTCGAGTCTCAAAATGTGGTATAAAATGCGAAAATACAGTGTATCTGCTAGAACATTGTCTTAAAAATTAATCTGTCATTATTAAATACATATAATAAACCTTGATTATTTCCCGACATCTTTGATTAATGTTCTGCAGAACAGTTTCGTAAAAGTCAATCGCTGTGTTGAAGATGAAGACGATTTCGAGATATGTACTTTAGAAACTATGGTTCCTTCTTTGTCAAAGCTTCAAAGTGAAATATTGATGTAAACTGAGGAGGAGCACTGTGCATTACTTGAAATATGCGGTGCGAGCATGAAGAACTTTTGCTAGCCGCATCATTCATATAGAGAATACAGAAACAGAACAGCAAACGTCAAATAGAATAAAACGACTCTACTCTAAACTTACCACGCTAAAGTTAGATAAGTCTACTGCCAATTTTCCACCAAGAGAATCCCGAAAATGCGTCTCATACATTTATTATACATTAAAAATTAAAATTTCTAAATAAATTGATTATCACCAATAATAATTTCTTCATAACGAGTTTCCGTTCTCTGAAATTATTACAAATATAAAAGAAGTCCTCACAAAGCAGATTTTTCATCATTAAGAGAAAATATCTTTTCAAGTTGAAAGAACTAACGCGACGTTATAATGGCATGTGTTAATCTAACTGATGGAAACTTTATAATTATTTTTGTTATGTTTTCTCGTTAAAATATTTCACTAGTAGTTATTAAGCTATATTAATGACTGACCGAAACAAAGATATTCAATGAAATCTCATAAACAGATTGTCATTATTCATTACATTATTCAAGATAGTCTGCTACTAATTAAGACTTTGATTCATTATTTTTAGTCAATGAAGGAGTGATTTCCGGAGCAAATATCTTCAGAAATCTCAATCAATTGTTAGATTAGATATCATATAAATTTTTTCCTGTCTCTAATCTCCAGCTTGTTAATTCTTAAATTAATCATATCCTCGAAATCTTCCGAATTCGTGAGAGAAGAAATAAATAATATGTGAGTGACCTGTGTTGTGAATTTGTGACACGTTTTCATGATGGCCAAACATATAGTATTCAAGATACCGTGTTTACTCATTATGTGATTAAATCTTCAAAAATTCCGTCGCGTCTAAAAATAATTAATCACTTTTTGCCAGAAAAAACAATTTTAGGAATATATTGACGCGCTCCTTCTCCTTTTTAATTAGGAGTGGGAGATTCCAAAAAAAAGACAAATCTGAAACTTAAAAGTATGTGTTCACACTCCCTACTCCTACTAAATTACAGAGCGTAACAACATTCTTGCTACCTTGAAAATAGTCACACCCCCACCCCTATTCCATTAGAAGAGAGGGAAGTGCTGGCGGTGGGTCCAAATATTTTTAAGTTTTCTCAAAAACAGCATTTAAATTATTGAATTGTTGGCTTTTAATTGATGCTTAAAATTTTAATTTAATGGAAAAAGGAAACTATAATACTACTTCTCCTAAATTAATACTACTTCTCCTTCAATTGAATAAATGTGCAAAGTGATTTATCATCTAGCTTTCCAAGCCAAAACCAAAAGCTGAACAATACCTTGATTTCACTACTGCTTCCAATCAATGTCCCAAATATGTCTAATCTGGACGACTCTCGTGGACTTAGATGTGTCAACGGGGCCCTTCATAAGTGTCCCTCGCACTAACCGTGTTGCACTTTTTTTCGTCTATCCTGTCACTCTCACGACACACTCGAGCACTCGAAAAATCCAACTTATTTCTCCAGAAAGAAGGGAAAATAGTCAATGTCTTTGAATTGTTTAACTCAATTTCTAATACCGAAAGTATCATTAAACGCACAACTTGCAGAGGTTTCTTTTCCGATCGCGGTACCTGCAATTTTTAATAAGTCAACCTAAATCTATATATCTGATTTATCGCGCGGTAGTAAGTAATTACTGAAGATATGCCTCCGTCAAGCTTTCCTTTTATACCAAAGTGGAAGACACCTTAACGAGCAGATAAGGCTACCGTGTATTGACAAGCAACACACTTTCCGACGCCGCGTTGGCGTGATTCTTAAACTTTTGGTTGCAATCGATCCATTACTCCCTTTACGGAAAACACATTTGATACACGCGAAAGTTTTATTGCATCATTTCAAAGATTTATTCCACTATTTATTCATAAATTTTGTATAATGCCCAATACCTGAAATAACTTTTTGAATAGCAAAATGTTTGGTCGTTCTGGAACATTTCGTTAGTTAAATCAATATTTTTTCCTTCAAATAAGCATGTGGTTATAAATCAAATGATATACCTATAAATAATAATTCTGTGATCAGATAATAGATAGATTATTTCACTCAATTGAATTTCATTCATTATTTCGTATATCCTCATCTGATGAATTTCCTACAGATAAATTACTGTAAAGATCTTGATAATGATTACTCTTGATAAAAAAGCTTTTTATGAAAAAAATCAATTTAGTGAATACTTGAGGAACAATCAATGAGTCAATTAAAGTTTAAGTATCAATTGCAAATTTAAATGAAGTCTGCAAAATAATTTCCCTACTTTTCAGAAGCTATTTAGGGACCAAAGCCGTTTACGCACCCTGAGCCAAATTAATATTTCAAAAGTTATGTTCGAGTCTGCAGATGTATGAAACTTGGAAATTTCTAGTCAATTATTTTGAGCATAAATATACCACTTTTTCTATTAATAGAAAGTGTACTAATAAAGATAATCTTAGACACTGTTGAATCAAGAGTCCCCTACGAATCTTACATTTACCTGATAAAACTGATGAAATACTTGTGCCAACAATATGATCATTGTTTGACAAATCTCCCTATTTCTTGATAAGAACACAACATTTTCACTAAGCTCATTATATTTTACCGAACCACATGATTCTACGTAAGAGACAACACAATTTATTAATTAGTAAACACCTATAATTTATAGAATCTATTCATTTCGTCACAAAATACTTTTGCAATTTTTCTTTAAGATCCAAAGTGCAACTTCTATTCCTCTTCCTATTGATAATATATTTTCTAAATCTATTCTTCATTTATTAGATATTTGATTTGATTCAATATTAGGAAACAAATAATAATAATAATCGCCAATTTTTATGCTTTATGAACCCAGAGAGTCGCTGGCAACCCTGCATACGGAAATAATGACACGATCTTGGCAGAGGCTATGAAAATTATTTCTGAAAGCGTCAAAACTTGAAACCTATTTTTAATTTACTCTTACTCGCAACTATTTTTAAAGAGTTTCAGTAAACAAAATTGACATCTCTTTCAAGTGACATCTGAGGAAAATCTTTACATCTTTTAAATCTCCTACTTTAAGAACGTTTTAAATAAAGAAACATTTCTTATTATATAATTGTGAAATTAAAGTTTAGTAAAATATTCCAGACAATTCTTCAATCCTTATATCCAAACCCAATCTAATAAATATTTAGAAATATTTTTTCATATTTCCTGAAAATATTTACTGGTCTATGGAAACGATCACTTGTCCAAATAAGTCATTGTTAAATATTGAGGCCAGACGACGAGTAGCACTATTTGATTTGATTTAAGTTTCCTCTAAACACAGTACACGAAAAATTATTCATTAAAATTATCTATCAAATTTCGATCACTCAAGTGTCTTCAAAGTGCTTAAAAACTTTAATGCAGTACATATTCTGCATCTCAAGTGCATTGTCTTAATTATCGGAACCGGAAGTGAGCCACATTCTCCTATCTAGGGTAACATTGACCTCCGAAGAAGGTTCATGGCCACGTGTTCGAAAGCACAACCAAGGTCTCAAGGTCTAGGTCGTCGGTGATGCAGACACCTACCACTGCAGTTTTATCGATTAGCCTATTTCTTTCAAGCTTGAATCTTGATATACCTATATTTTCGCCTTTCGATGAGATGATGATTATTTTTAACCATCTATTTACCAAAAACGATATGATTCAGAATTCTTTATATAAGAAGAAAAAGTGAAATGCCTCTTCCAATCGAATTTTTCAAGGTCTCAGTTGATTCTAAATTTAAATCGGCTTTTCAACTTTTATATTTAAAATCTTTTTCCAAACTTTCGAATTGTAATATTCCTTACAAGATTTTAAGATTTTTCCTTCTAAAATGAATTCGTTAATGTGTGAACATAAAATGGTATTTTTGTTTAATTAAAAAAAATTAATTAAGTTTTAGGAGAAGTAAAGATGAAATGATGCTGAGTACTAAGCCTAAAAAACTTTACTATTTATATTTATTACTTTGTTTATTTTGTATTTATCTTGCTCGCATCACAAGGTCATGTTGGGAAATGAGAAACCGGATGGGCTGAGCGCTTCGCATTCACAATTCGCGATGAGGCCGAGGTTTTAAACCGATTTTTTTGACGAACCGTGAGGTTTTAGAGCGTTCGAACGACTGACGCCACGACGACTCGACGTCCAGACTCTTACGCAACGGCGCCGCTCTTACCCCTCGACGCCGGGCGTCGTGGACGACGTCGACGACGCCCGGCATACCCACGAGGAGAGATCATCCCAAACGTCTAGACGATCTAGTTGTAACCGGCGCAATCTAGAACCTATGCCAAAGCGATTGCGTTACCTTGCGGGCGTCGTGGACGTCGCGGGCGTCGTGACGCCTCACGTAGCGACAAGAGGGTTGCTGTACCCGGACACGTCATTATAGATCCGGTTTTCATCCTTCTTCCTCACTTTGACGATGAGATCCGGATGAAAATATCAGAACCTTTTTAATATTAGACAAGTTGCACAATAAAATTGATAAAATTTTTCGTATGTCATTTTTTCAAAGATCTATGGACCGCAGAATTGGTTGCCGGTGGATTATGTTATTATTTAAAGAAAATAAGGCGACACGTATTTTTCCCATTTGAATTTTGAAGATTTTTCTTTAAACCTTTATAATTTTTTTTTTGCTAAATATGAAAAAAATAAAAGTAGAGTTTTTTAGAATATCCATTTTTTATATCTTCAAAATGTCAACATTCTTTGATTTTTAAGTTCGTTTTACAAGCCTGCACTGAGAAAAATAGATTGTACCGTTTATGATCTTGGAAGGTTAACTATGGGACAGCGATCTAGATATTAAGCCGTACAATCTAGATGTTAAACCGTACAATCTGGATGTTAAATTCTAAAATCCTGGATTATAAAACTCAAAATCTAGATTATACGGTTTAACATCCAGATTGTACGATTTAATATCTAGATTGCTATCCCATAGTTAACCTTCCAAGATCATAAATGGTACAATCCATTTTTCTCAGTGTGGAAGATGAATTATTGTCAACGAATAATAAGTAATCCTACTTAGCTTATCGTCTAGACCATAACGGTTTTATCACAGAAATGCAATTTAATGCTCTAATACAATGAACGAGTGAATGACTTGCATCATAAAAGATAAAATATAATTGCTGAACATTGTAAAGGAAATGTTTTACGAACACAAATGTAGAATCCATTGATGGATTGAAAAATATAAAAAGGAGTTGACTAATGATATTCTCTAAATTGATACTCGAAAGATATAAACATTATTTCCAGTAGTGCTCAAAAAACTACAAAACGTATGGACTTGAAGGAAACATACTTAGATTTTTTCATTTCTGAATTCGATAAGCATTATGAGATAAGAAGCGGCATCCGACACGTAATTCGTACATTAAGAATAGTGAAGATGTATCTCAGATATCAATTAGTTTTGAAAGATAAGAATAAGCAAATAAAAAAGTTTTTGAAAGATAATAAAATAGTAACCCTGCTTGGCATATAAAGAGAAAATGAAATTCACTTTCATCCTGCAAAATCACTAAAATATTTCGAGATAATACTTGTCCTCTAAGTGATGATTAACGTTTCCTGATCTATCGCGCGAGTCATGTTTGTTTATCTACATCATACATACTTGACTTGATCGTTCATGGAGTTTTAAATATCGAGAAATTTCTCTCCTTCGTAAAAAACAAATATTTTGAAAAGAATTTAATCTGAAATATCAAAATAATTACCACTCTAATTCCTTAAATAATCACTTACCACCGTAAAGTTAAATCAAACAATTCAAGGTGATAAACAAATAAATTCATTATGGCCTTATTCGCGTCGTTAGTCAACAAGTTTTCAAGTGTTTGTAGAAAAAAAAAATGTAGAAGGTAACATCAGTAAATTTATGAGCACTCAAATTTCTTAAAGCACCAAAGAACCCGGGACCAAATTCATTTTCGCAAAATCCATTAGCAGTAATCTTACGTGAGCTAAGAAACTTTCAAAACACTGAAAACTAATCACATTTTCTATGTTTTGTCGGCCAACAAACAATTTAAAAAGACCGCGATGGTACATCATCTCTAAAAGACCTCGAAATGTACTGGAAGATAACATGTCGAGAATTTGGTGAAATTCCACGATCCATGCTCTTCGTTTCAAAGCAAGGAAAGAGAGCTTGACCCTGTGGGTCAAAGCGCAGGCTTGGCACGAGTTCCTCGAGGGGTGCGGGTTTTCTCATATCAAGGCTGAGTCTTGATTAAAGACGAAATCTCATTCGACATTCAACGGCATATTCCTATAATAATGTCATATTAAGAGGGCGCGGAAATGATTCACTTCATGCTGCTCACAACGCATTAGATCCAAAATTACATTTGGCCTTTCACAGCATTCTTTCTATTCTTGGAACTTTTATCCTGGAGATGGATTTTTTTTATAGACTTTTTCAACGAACCAACAGATTTTTTAATTGGAACTTCAATCAAAATTAATTAATATTGGCATGTATTGACATGTTGGAAACGTCAAAATTGAGATTTTCCATAATTAAAGTATACGAAGCCTACAAGATTAAAACCCTTAAAATGTGAACGTTTTCTAAATTTTAATTGAGCATCTTAATTAATTAGTTAATAAATACGTAAGGCATACTAGTTTCGTAATTGTCATTTTCTATTGAGTTTGGTAATAAAATTTTTCAAAACATTTGAATTTACAAGCAGAGGCTCAGGACCATTGGTTATTAAGAGTCACAAATGTAAATAAATGAGAGCAAGCGAGACAAAATGGTAATAAAAACCACGCATCAAACTATAATGTTTCACTTGCTCTCATTTGTTTACAATTACGACTCTTAATGAGGAAAAAATACAAAGTCCACCGTCCCTGTTTACAGGTTGACGTTGCATTGAATTAAGCAACTTGTCAAGTCAGGCGAATACCTGGAAATTCAAGAGTTCATCCCCACACTGAGAAATGATATGCAACAGATGTCTCTGGAACGAATTCGCCGTTCTGACGTTCAGAAATATTTTATATGGCTATTTTACTTTCGAAGTCATTTCAAGCAAATTTTCCTCACGTATTGGATAAACGTAACTCACGTCAGAACGAATTTTGATGTTTTGTTTGCGAGCACGTTATCGTGTACAAGATATTGTATGCCCCCCAAAAATATATGTTGCTGATTATATTTTTATTCAGATCTGAATTAATACAAAAAATATTTTCTGCAACTAAAATCATTGAAGTTACGGATATTCTATAATAATTAAAAAAGAGAGTGCAGTGGCTTAGAAATTACTATGAAAACAAATCACAAAGGAGCTTTCATATTTCTAGAAGCGGAACTTCTGTCATTGATTTTGAAAGAAGACAAAGAACGATTCTCAAACGTAGAACGTGAGTATAGATTGTTATGCTTCGCCCAGAATCTGTCTACTTTGTCGAATACAATCACGACTAATATAGAATTCAAATGGAAGATTGTTGGAATGAGAACTTTTGCCAAAGCCCATGACATACTGGCCTATTTTATATATAGGCATCTTAACTCGCAGTTTCCAGTGAACAAGAAATAAAAGAAGAAATTACAGGAGATTCTAAAGCATTGAGTTGATAAAAATTTAGAAAAAATTTAATTTAACACATACAGTAAATTCAATTTTCTAGTTATTTTCCAGCCATTGATTTTTGGTACTGAACAATATACGTCAGCAGTATGGCAGCATAGAAAGCATCTTGTTTAGATGATGAAATAGTAAACAAACATTTATTCAGTATATTTTTGGTACACTTTTGTTTGAGCGTATCTTATCAGAAAGGCATATGGAATTCTAGGTTGAACGATAAAGAATATTATTTATATATATATATATATTTTTTTTTCTATCGAAAAGGCAATGTACTCATTTGCTCGCAATAATTAATGATTTAGCTCTTCTTTTGAGAATTCGTCTTAAGGAATAAACAAACCTTATATCAGAAGAATATTAATAGATATTCCACGTTATAGCTTTCGTGCTATTTTAAACGACCCAATTTCCTCGTCAGAGTAACGCAATTTATAGAGTTGAATATTCATCTCTTTCATAAGTTGTGAAGTGGCTAAAAGTCTTCTAATAAAAAAATGTATGAGATAGTAGAAGGGATGTGACAAAAATATTTCTACCAGATATTTTAGTTATAATTGTTAAAAGAATTGTGAAATGAAAATGAACTTGAACCTAAAGGATCGGAAGTAAGTTCTTTAAACATCGTCTGACTGATGAGGACTTTTCTACTTAAATAAGACAAACGACAGGGCATCAGAGTCACGTTCCGTAAAAGAAACTTGCTTGCCGGAAGAACTCGCTGTCGACCGCTTAAGATTATTAATTAATCGCGAAAACGCGATTAAAAAGTTTAGCATCGTCAGACGCACAGCTTCCATGAAAACTCCACCGTAACTTCCGATCCTTTCTCCTTCGTTAAATGTCTGGATTAAAGGCACTTCGAATACCGAAAAAGCTTAATGGGAAAACTTCCCTTATAAAATATATAGATCTTCAAGACTAAAACATGTATAGTAAACTGTTAATCAATCTACAGGTAAGGTTGCAAGGTCAACTATTTAAAAGCTTTTAAAGCTGGAAGACAAATTTTTCAATCTGAAATTCTTTCAGCTTTGTGGAGATGTGGAAGATGTATGACAAAATAATGTATTACACCTCCTGAACATTCACCAATTAGGAGGGGGGGACAAAATATTCTTTGTCAATAAATAAAATCTGAATCTTGAAAATATTCTCTCATATCCGCTTTCCTTTTTCAATTTAGAGGTGGATCTATGCGATAATAATTAAAATATTCAAAAAGGTCCTCGCACTTCAATTTCATATAGTACTTGGCACAGAAAGTCTCTAAACGTCACAGAAAGTTCGGGAATGATCACCAGTGACGTAGCATTTACGTTTAATTGTGTCTAAAAGCAGAGCAAACCGGTGAGAAAATTATCACATTACGTCAGAAAGCTACTATAACCATCTATCCGGTTAAATTCTAGATAAGCAAAATACTGATTAAATTCTCAGACCGTTAAAATTTTTTATCGTGAAGTATATGTATTCAAATTTTAAGTTGTCTAATTTTCGAAACATAAACTATAGTTCATAATAATGGGAATCAAAATATTAAGTATTATACTTGTATGAAAAAATACCTTCCTTTATACGCATAATATATTATATTCAGAATTCAGGGGTTTCCAGACGAAATAACATATAACACGAGATAAAAATAGTCAATATCAGAAAACTATATTGGACGAATGAAAAGGGGAAATGTTTTCAAGGGAAAACATTTCACTCAAGAAAAGCTATAATTGGGGGTAAAATTATTCACGCATTTCATACTAGGAGGTGTAACGTCACTTTTATGATATCCTTGTATAGTAGAAAGCATATTTTGACACACAGTGATTCTCAAAGATTAATATTCCAACGATAATAAAAGATAAGGCAACGTACTGAATTCATTTGAGATTATTTTTACAACAGTCTAATCTAAATGCAAACTTGTTGATTAAATAAAAAATAGGGTTTTCAAAACATTTTGTTTACTGTGCGCGTCACATTAGTTAAATATTTTATTTCAATGAAACCAATTTTATATATCATATATACTTATTACGTTTTTTCTATACACTCGCAAAAATGAAGTGAGTTTATCCTTTATGTTCATATCAAATTGCATAGGATCAACTTTATGTTTTTTATTTTAACACCAGAAATCAGAATCGCAATCTAGAAAGCTGAGTTTCAATATCCTTCTTGAATAAAGCCTGATTTTGAAAGCGAGTCGTTGAACTGTTACTGCGGTTTGCGAATATTCATTTTCATTATTAACTTGAAGTTTTGATATAAAAAGATTGAAACAACAAATCCATACTGTAATGCAGACTCGAATGTCGCTACCTGCTTTCAAAACGCGAGAAAAGCATTTCTGAATACATAAAAAAACAAAGAGAACGTTTCTATAGAATGCCAAAAAGTAAAATTCGCTACATTATAAATTCCCGACAATTATCGAAAATCTTGCAGTATCGCTAATTTTATATCGTTGGCAATTTTATAATGTTTAGAATTTTACACTGTCGAGAATTTTATTAAACTTTTTATCGTTAGATTCTTCCGTTTTAATTTTTTTTATTTTCTTTTTTCATTTGAGATTATGAACACCATGCGACTTCCTAAATCAAATAAAACGGTTCACTGGAACTTGGGGTATAATATTTGCTTGAATTCCCTCCTAGCAAACCCTGAGAAGAATTTGGAACGTTTGTATTTACCTAGCAGCGACATTGCCCAGCACGACATGAATTTCTTACCTTCTTTTCTTCAGACCAGTTGGAGGTAATACGAAAGTTTAATCTGGACAGAATTCTTTTCCAGGAGATTGCGGATAAACAAGCACTACCCGACGACAGTAGAAAGCCTCGTATTTTGGAAAAAGGAAGAACGAGTAGAGAGATAGTGCATTTAAGGTAGACTTCAGAATACATTCATGTACATTTTGCTTCTAGTAAATGCATCCTTTGCACTCTAGCTGCAGCATACCATTATCGAAACTTGATAAAAATTGAAAAAATAGGAAAATAAAGCTGATTAAACCATCACAAATATTTATACCGTTCCTGCAAAACCGTTTATGCGAAAATTATACAAAATGATTGAAATATTAAACAGACTTAAAATAAAGTAAGCAGATTCTTACTTACTCTTAAACAAAAATGTTACTCCATTTTTTTATCCCTCTTGGAGATAAAAAGTACTGGAAAATTCGCTACAATCTATAATATTGCAACAATTGAAAATTCCCTATATTATAAAATATTCGATACTGTAAAATTTCTTAATTTAAATTTTTAATTTAAAAAATTGTTCAATTAAGTATTAAATATTTAATTACGAATAAAAAGACGAAAATATTATACACAAAAAATGTAATATATCTAAAGAATTATTTAATTGTACAAAAGACTATAATTTGTTAGGATTTTCAGTCGCAGTCAAAATCAATAGAAATCAGAATTCGGAACCTATTCTTCAGATATTCCGTTTGAAGGTTAAATTCGTATTGCTATCTGTCGAGTAATTAGTACCTTTGCCTGGGGCTCCTAGAACCCTCGTTACAAGTCTGTTCAACTTAACCAAGTATTTGGCATCGTTATCGATATTAAGCAAGGATTCGCAATATACCAGAACGAGTAGGTAGAATGATGTTCGTGCAGCTTGATTTCACTCTAAATCAAGCATAGATATTATTTCCGGTGCAGTGAAGAAGCCAACGATGAGAGGAGGAGAGAATTAACAAGCGATTTAATTGAAGATTAAATAATAACGATTATTATTACATTATCTTAAGTTTCATATCAAGTATGATGACAGATGTGGCATCTAACAGGAAAAGTTAACGATTCTACGAATTTGGAACTTGGAAAAGATATAAATAGACGTCAAGTACGTCGTTAATATCAATTTCTCTGTGATCGTGTTCTCAATTAACACAGTCGCGACTTCTATTTACTGCAGCATTGAGAACGCGAAATTACGAATCATCGTCACCAAGTGAAACTGATGATGTTTAATTAAAAAGCAGGCAACACTAGGTACATCATTTTCAAGCATGACAATAGTGAAGAATTTAAATCGGTTTGTTTATGAGGACACAAAAGGATTGAAGAGAAACCCGTAAAATGACGAATTCATGGAGGTTCGTTATTAGTAATTACACTGGATTCGTTCCCATTATTTCTTCCTTTATCCGTAACTCTATCGTAAAATATTTTCAAAAATAATATTCTATTCACAATCTCATACCTTATATACATTAAAAACTTTATTTATTGAATAATCGTTCAATAAATATCACATATATACCTTTTCAATATTAACTCTTTCAATTTCAATAATAATTATTTGATATTTAATAGCAAATATTAGTTTAATTCGTTTCTTATTTTCAATTATACCAATTTTATAAATATCGAAAAGCTTTCATAAAATGATTACTCCGAAGTAGAAAATTCTACTGTTTGATTGAAAATAAAAATTTCCTCTTCTCAGGAAATTAAAAAAAAATGTTTTTATTTGAATCTTTGTTTTAATTATGGAATATGAAAACAGTTATTTCAGTTTCAGATATAATGCCGAGAATGTATTTCGAAAAATAAAGAAAAAAGGACTGAAGATGAGAATAAAAATTAAAAAAAAAAGAATATGTATATGATATCAATTGAAAATTGCACAATGCTGTCTGAGTCTTGTAATACGTGTTAAATTTGGATAGCAGTGGAACTGCTCTGGCTTTACCTTCTCTTGCATTCAAATGTTTATCTCTCTTCCGTTTCGGCCACCCCTTGGTGCCTCGGGCATAACCGTGTTGACAATCCGCGTCGCGACGACGCGTCGACGCGATTCATAAAATGTGAGAAACGACGAGTGAAAACAAAAAAAAAAAAATAAATAAATAAAAGTTACCAAACACTGTGTCCCAGAATACAAGACATTATATCCGGTGCGAAGCAGCATTGCAAAAAATCTATATTGTTACACAATGTACATTTAATGGTTCCAAAATATCGAATTCCAAGTCACATGAGAATAGAAACGAATAAACTAGTTTCCATAATATAATTTTTTGCCAAAAAAGCGAATGTATTTCGAAATCTAAAAATATTTCATATCACACTCTCTTTTCAATGGGAGGTACTACCGAATATTTTCAAATATATTCAATCTTTAGAAAAATGATCATAAATTTGGGAGTAATATTTCCGAATTAACTAAACAAGACTCTAATAAAAGAATTGTTTTTATCGGTCTCTGTTGTTCTTTCTCGCAAATAATTGTCAACAATGATGATTCCATTTTTAGTGGAAATTTTATTTCTATTGTGAAATTTTGTATTCGATTCTAATGGCTCAGTCTTTCTATTAAAAAAATGTAATAACAACTATTTTTTTAATAATTTAATTTAAATTATTCGTAATTTAAGGTGAAATGAGATAATCATTATGTATTAAATATAATGTAAATCATTTTTGACCCTAGAAAAAAATTTTCATTTATAAAATATTCATGAAAGCAATATTGGCTTTCATTACTACAGAAGTTTTCTCTTTGCTAAATATTTAATCAAATTCGGAAGATGGCGGCAGTGAACGCACCATGTCGTTCCGTAATCATTAAGAGACGTACGGTTTTCCAACTTCTTGATTAAAAACCATTAAGTGGCTCCATCCTTAGGCTGAATAACTAAGCTATGTAAATTGATAACCAGTCGGAAATAAAATTACACTACATTGAAACCTCGACTGCTCATAGAAAGAAATGATTATCAGAAAATGCAGTGCTGCATTTACAGAGAGAGGCTGAAAAACTAGCCATAGGCGTTCACGTTTGAGCATTTTCTAACTATTATGAATATTATTACATGGTTTAATAATTGCACATATTCGAACATTCGGAATATTCAATATTTAAAATTCTAAAGAATAATTTATTTTCCGTAGCAATGAATCTTCTGAGAGCTATAAATTCGGCCCTGAAAACGCTAATGATGAAATCGATGCATACATTATGTATTATGTAAGGACTCATCTCCAAAGTTAACGAGAGAACAAAAATATAAAATAGATAAAGATAGCAAAAGTTAATTAGAAATAGATGCTAAGACTCATTATAAATGCAGAGGCTACGAAAATAATATGTATATTATTACCCTACTGGAAAAAAAGATAGAGGGAACTATTATATAATATAATTAAATGGCAAGATAATTCTTTTATAGAATTATGATATGAGTGAAAAGTATTCAACTATTTTCCAACCTAAGATTTGTCCTTAGATAAAATCCCACTTACAAACATGACTTTCTCCTGAATAAAATTTCACATTTGACTCTGACTTTCCTCCAAATAAAATCCCATGTTCATATTTATGTACAGGTTACTATACTGATGCTAATACGATCTAAGAGAGTTATAATTGATATGATCATGATAAATAAGATTCTAATACACTTTATGAAATCATAACACTAACAACTGAACTCTATTGCGGTCAATTACACTTGGCATCACTTGCTACCTGATCAGAGTGCATTTCGCGAGGTCGATCGAGACTTTATTACATCGAATCAATCAATCAATTGATTCTGTCATTTATCAGTTACAAGTCATTTACCATGTTGTATATCTATTATAAAAATACTTGATAAAAAATAACTCTATTTATATACTTGGTAAATTGTGGAAATTAAACTACTAATGAACAATACTCTATATAAAAATAAAAATCATTCATATATATTTGGAGTCATTGCAACTCTGGAAACAAAGAATTTTATTGATTGATTCAATGTGATACTTTTCTACTCGCATTTCAGCGAGGTTTTTGTGCATCTCTAATGTATACAATCGATACGCGATATAAATAAAAGAAACATGCAAATAAAACATGTTGAATTCATTTATTTCAGTCAACAATAGTATTTTTTCTTTCGACAGATTTTCTGAGTCTAATTTTAGAAATTAATCTCCAATTGTCCAAACTTTTAATATGTGAACTTTGATAATAAAAACTTGTAGGCAATATTTTGTTTTATATAATTATTACAAAAATAATTTCGCCGATAATATTTAATCAGCAAAAGTTGTTTACGCAATTTACGTAAAACCTGGAAGGTTGTAGAAAAAAAGTTTTTTTCAATTCGAGCGAGCACTGTTTCCATGTTGGAATACTATTTGCATTCGATAATCAAACATATCCGAATCAATGGAAATCGAGATTCTTCCAATTAATATTTCTCGCTTCTCTCAATTTTAATTTTTAATTCAAACTGAAATTTAAAATTCCCAGAGTTCAACGTTCTGTGCATAGATCAATATTTATATTCTAAAAGCAATATTCTGGGAAGTAAACAATTATTACGCAAAGTTTAATTTTCCCTTTCGAAAATTCAAGATCTTCTATAAACACAATACATACTGCCATAAATCATAAGCTCAATTTTCTTCTTGAGAATATTTTTCTCGCAATTTCAATCAATCTACTCTTAAAAAACGACATAGATAAAACCAGAAAAAAGTCGATATTGGTTTTAAATTTGTATTGATGTGATTTCACCCGAGAATATATTTGTGATGTGTGTAGATTGCGTAAGATGAACTCGTGCATGACCGGGCTTTCCTCTGACCTTCTCTAACAAAGCTAAAGTGATGTGAGAAAAAACAACGCTTGGAAATGCTTCGAAAAACAGAAATTATTTTAGAATCGACTCTAAAAATTGATTTTCCCCATGACATTTTATAATTTCCGGGAATTTTAATTTGTCATAATAACGATCAACTTAAATTCCATTGCAATTGAGTTAAAATGACTTAATAAAGTCAATATGAAACTTGACACGTGACTTGCAACATCATGTGTTGAGTTCTTGAGTTTGATAGTAAAAGGGTGAGGTTGAAGAGTATTCTTGTTAAATGGAATTCTGTGCTTGCCAGAATTGACCAATGATTCAGTCATGCAGACATAAACGTTACAAGTGAACGAGTTCGATTGCAGATTCATTCTGCATTCAAATACTCCTTCATACCTCGCTTCTATTACATACACCTTCCGAGAGTACAAGCGACTACTTCAATACGCTCGACTCAATTGCAAATCACACCGCAATCGACTGTAAATGCATCTCCTATACTCGAGCTATTAAATTACGAGCCATAAAGAGCCACTATACCTATATAGATTAAAATATGATTCCACTTCAATTTAATCACTTTCTGCTTAAACGTAAGACGAGAAGAGCCATCAAATATAAAGGGTGTCTACAAAACTTCAAAACTGAGAAAAAGTATTTCCAATTTAAAAATTATCTCTTCAATTACATATATCCAATTTCTCGGTACTATTGTTTTACTCTTAAGCATGGTGAATTTTGCAAAACGAGTTATGCAGGTCCGATTTAATCATAAAACAGGTTCTACCTTTGCCAAAAAAATCTGAATGGGTTGGGCGGTTAATTATAGAACTTTATATATAGTCGACCACTAAAAATAGATATTCTGCAGTTAGTCATTGAAAACGAAACCGAATTCCAATTTAGATTCTTTCGATTTATACCGTTGTTAGAATTTTCTGTGATTCATATTACTTTAATTAAGACTTATTTATTATCTTTCGTGCAAACGATTATTACGTGTTATCAGACTTTAGGTTTTTTTTTTTAACATCTGAGAGCAATTTAGACAATTATTATTTTTTCAGTCATTCGATACGTACTCCCTAATGAAAAATTATTGTCTCTCGCGTCGTTTTGGAGAATCGCTTCTACATGCGCCGCGGCCGTCCAGTCAGTGGAAATTTCCGCTCCATTGGCGAATGCCAGCAAACCCGAGCAAGACGGCATTTCCGATTGAATGCTGCCTTTTTCAAAACTCCGTTAAAAAGTGGAAAAATCAGTGTTTCGCGAAAAGCAATTTATCTGATATATGACCGTTCACTCAGGAGCGTTATTGTATTGCGAAATTAAATTGAATTTGAAAAGAGAACTTGAGTTTTACTTTTAAATAGATTTCTCAATTCTTACATAACGATGTTAGATTCTTTGAAAACTTGAGAATAAAGAGAAACTTATGTTACATCGATTTTTCGAAAAATTTCTTTAAATATCTTTAATTATTATTAGTTAAGGGAAGTTTCAAATTCTCTTCTCTTCATTCTCTACATCAGCTCAACTTTTTAATATTCCAAGCAATTACAAAATTTATTGTAAACCCTTTCGATCTAGATAAAAACTCACTAATACTTAACGCATAATTTCATTACTTTCAGAATTTTTATGATTGAAAGAACATTGAGCAACAAAGGAAGGTACTTTCTTTGTATTACAGTTCCAAGAAATATAAAATATTCGAAAGAAGCCAAAGCGACTCAAAAGAATTCAAGTAAAATAAAAATAATTCAAGTAAAACCTTAATTACTCAATGGAATGTGAATTTTAATATCAAGGTCTTGGAACTTGAAACAGAGAACCAATTCCATTGAACTTTTGTGAGAGATCTCTCAGACAGAATAAAATATCATTTCTCTTAAAATTCATAAAAATATTTGTAAAAAGTGTACTCACCATATTGAAGAAACTCTGCCTTGATGGCACAAAGATCGACGAAAGAATGGTTTAATCCAATTTAGCGTTCAAAGCGCATCCACTATTTGTATATTCTCCAATTAGATTTCAATTATAATAGAATCGGCTTCAATATATAACTCTGATAATGAGAATAAAACTGGAAAAATATCACTTAGATTCCTTTGGTTTTTTTTTGTTCCTTATTTCTCGCTAAATTCACAATATCTCGATTAAGTATACCTAAAAAACCTAAAATAAAAAAACAGAAAAGATTTTCTTGAATTAGTTAATATCATATGTGTATGATAATGACGTTTACGATATTCTCAAGTGAGCCAAGATCATTTGCTGCGAAACAACTTTCACTCTGGGATCAATGTTTACTTATACAATTTTAAGAAAAATGTATTATTAGTTCAAGTTGGAGAATTCCAAAGAGTCTTGCAAGATAATTTTCCTTTCGGAAATTATTCCGCGAACTTCCTCATAAATGATTAAATAAATAAATAAATAAATAAATAAATAAATAAATAAATACATTTTACGCAGCAGAAAACAATAAGGAAAAGATTCACCCATCGCTGTGAAAAGTAATTTTTACAATTGTTTCATTATTTATCATGCTTTATTATTTGTCTCGCAGTTTGAAAAAGATTGAAAAACATTTAATAATTAGACACTGACTAGCCAAAGGGAAAGAGGGGAGTCCCGTTTGCTTGTATTGGCTATTCTTACGTAAATTCCATAAAAATATACAGTTCCTAATTGTACAGCAAGGTACATACTTTATATTTACCTGCATAAAAAAACAGCACGTCCAGGGTGTTGGGAACTTCCCAAATCACAAATAATCACTACTGGATCAATATTGATCCAGTGAATTTTTTGGAATACCTACTAATCACCTAAAAAAACATAAATCAGTAGCGAACTGCTATCCTGCAATGATCCAGTTCGAAACCGGCCTCTTGTCGAAACTTTGTAAGAAAAATTCCTTCAGTTCCTTCAAGTCGTAGGGACGCATTCAGCGTTTCAATTTTTCGGACTTTCAAGTCCTTTTGGTTACATACCACGGATTGTGCTCTTACACTTCAGTGTTTTTGAATTATAAATGTTCCCGTATATTGATCATCTTATTGTTTGTGTTACCAATAAACCGCCTCTGCTTCACCATATGGCCTCCTGTCAATCTAACCTAGAGAGATAAAAGACAAAGATAACATTATGTAATGCAGATAAAACAATATTCCTTGTAATAACGGGAAAATTTCAACGGCCAACCGCTTTTTATAATTGAAGAATTCTTTGAAATAAACTTCAGCTTTAGAAGAAATAAACATAGATAAAATTCCACTATACTTAAAAATGTTTCTTATAAGATGTTTTGCATTTAAAATTGAGTTTTAAATGTTTCACCTTGTTTCTCGATATTAAAGTATGAAATTTACTTGTATTACATTATAGCACGTTTACACTTTTAAATATTTCTCCAGTAACTTTGTCTCATAAATGAGCAAATTCTTAGGATTACGTCCTTGTGAATTACTAAACTCATTAGCATTCCACAATCCACGTGTTATTTGCATGAAACGACAAACTCGTTCTTATTTGAAGACGGTTAAAAAAATTTTTTCAAAAGAAAAATATAGTTTCTCGTAATATTGCAACTTCAATATACTGTTTAGTATATCTTTATTTTTCACTAGAAATTTATATATTCAACAAACATCTACAACTTTAAAAATAAGCGAAATTCTGAGTTCGTAGCGAATAAGCATTGAAGAAACAGAGTCGCATTGAGTCTAATAGGCCTACGGTTTTCTTCGAGGCCGACACCTTATCTCAAAAAAAAAAAAGAATTCTACATAATTCAAAGGGATCCAACAAAATTTAGAAATTTAATTCAGAGGTGAATTCAAAGGAATTCTATAAAGAATTGAAAGTATTTCGAAATTACACAAGAGAATTCAGAAGCTTTTAGTGTAATGTATTTTTGTCCACATTTAATTTAAGATGAAAGAATTGCATGGTGAGGCGTCGGTAAACTTTATTGGACTCAATTTGGATCAATTTGATATAACTGCGTTTAACACGAGTATAACATTGACGATCATAATGAGCCTGGGCGTCACACGTGCCACAAGATTTTTATAGTGGAGTTCAATGTCTTTAATTACAAGCGCGAGATAAAATGAAAAAAATATTATTCAGTTATTATAAAAGCGCAAGACTTATTTAACTTAAATTTGTATGTCGTTACTATTTAGATTTTTTCTGGGTGTATTAATATATAATCTGTTATGTCCACAGACGTTAATTTTATTCTCCTTATCTGTTTTTCTTCACTGTCAGCTAAGATACAAGGTTTCGCCTAAAGAGGTCAAGTCGTTGAATTCACACTTTTAGCACTCATTTGTTTCAAACAATCCTAACAAAACCAACTCATAATTTCCAAGAGAATCTTTATGAATTACTTAATTACACTTACACTCATCGGTTACGGGCTCTGTGGTTGTTCTTTCTGCTACAAAAATTAATCAAGTGGCTTCCTAGCCTTGGAAACCCATTCACAAACTCAAGAACTGCAACAAAAAAAGGAAGAAAGAGTTTCTTAATTGTTCAAAACGATCTGTTTTTATAATTATTATAAGGCCCTCAAAATTTATCTCTATGAAATTATAATTCAATCAGAATGTGTGAAAATGAAAGCCTTGTGTCTTGTCTTATGTCTTGAATAAGTCTTGCCTTCGGCTAAAAAGAATTTTATGTGAATACAAAATCCGACGTGTATGAGACAGAAAAGTGGAATTGCTAAAAGACATTGAGTGATATAACAATATTATCAAGATAAAATAAGCACATGATTCTTTTTTCAAATGTCTCTCGCAGATTTGCATCTCAATCGCGAGTCTTGGCGACCTCGTTGGAAACTATCGTGAATTTTATTCCAGTCTCATATTTTTGATTCCTTTATAGCCCTTCACTTCCTCTATTTATGACAGTGTTGTCGTTTCATGCTACTTCCTAAGGGCACGTGTGCATCGTAAACTCGCTCTTATATATTTCTCGCAACTTCCGGTACATCCCTTTGGGTACCCATGCATCTATGTAAATCTAGAGTAACACAAGAAACGTCAAAAGCCGAAATCGTGGCAAAATTCTCCAAGAAGAGGGTTTAGTAGAGCTACATTTAAAGCACAATTCAAAAATTTCAAATACATTGTAGAAATTTGAAATTTAAAAGTTGTACAATTTATCCAATTCGCTGAAGAAGCTCTTCGGAATCAACCAAGATTCTTGATTCTCTATTCTTTGGTTGAATAACAAAAATAACTATGTTTGAGTAGATATTTGTAAAATAAACGATGAACTTTAACATTAAATATTTTGTTTGCATTTGCTTGCCTCATCATCATGGAGAATTAAGCATTAATGCAAATATCCCTGTACCTACACCCTTTTGTCAATATTGTACTCTAATCTAGTGAGGTAAAACTCAATTACAATGTCACAGCAAATTGCCATGACAATGTTAGAGCGTGATTGATGCCAATTTGTTGACTAGGTAATCTAATAATTCACCTCTTCACTTGCTAGATGTTCAATTGTTTCTCGACAAACATTATCATCAGTGTAATATTTATTTTTAAGTTTTCTAATCAATGCTCTGTACTTTTTTTTCCCACCAGATTTCTTTACGAGTTAGTAACTCTCATTCTTTTCAAGAATCTCATTTTCGATTTGATGATGTCGCTTCTTAAGATCTATAATGCCCCCAGGGTTGAAAATTTTATAAAAAAGAGACGCGCTTAGTTATCAAATAACTAAAAAATTCCCGTTATGCGGGTCGGAACGGATCCCAGATTCTGTCAGTCGGGAAAAGACAAAAAGTGCAAGATGTATGCAATGGGGAACGAAGAAAAATTACATCAAGATCCCGCACGAAAGCATCAGAATTAGTGACTATCTCTCACAAGCGCTGACAAGTCGAGCGCATCCTTCAATTATTTTCTGACACAATCGCGATACGTTATACCATTATTACATATAAATATACATATACAAAATATATTGAACTGCAAGTAACCTTCAGTTTTATGTCGAACTCGAGACTCGTGATAAAATCAAATTTATGTGCAAACGTTTAATCCTATTTTGCCTTCTTTAGCAATTTAAGATTTTCTGCAGCATTTTTAAGAGAAAGAAGAGTGTTAAGATATTAAAATATACAAAAAAAATTGTGCCTGAAAATGTCAGTGTCCTTAATAAAAACTGACGTTTCAAGTTCTTTTTTTTTTAAATCTTTAGAATTTTCGTGCATATAAACTAAAACCGATATAGCTTCCACAGTACGAAGGCGTACGTTTAGTTTAGCATGTTGCTGCAGCATAGATTTATTTGTGTCGACTATTCCCTGTCTTTCTTTCACTTCCGTTTTCAGACTTTGTTGTCAAGAACTACCGTTACATATATGTATATCCAATTCCTATTACAATATATATATATATATATATATATATATATATATATATATATATATATACATATAACATCGAATCTCCAGTAATTTCAAACATTGTAGTACAAAAATGTTTCATAGTTTGACAATAATAACTTTACGATCATTATTAAAGCAGAAAATTAATTCAAAACGAGAACTTTATCATCGAAACAGTGGGTCACAATATAATTTCGTGAGCCATTTTAAATGAGCATTGCACCAACGATTATTCATACACATTAATCTGCAGTTTGCTTCTGTTTTTTGCTCAAGGTCAAATCACGCAATTATGACGCATTGCATAGTGTAAACCCACGTCATTTTGTACCGCAAAATAGTGTCATTTTATAGCGACCCTAAGCAACTGAGATATGATAAATATAAACGCTATAAAACCTGCAGCGCTCTTTTTTATTTATACAGCTCGATTTTATCGCTGTCTATTAATTGTATGGTCCAATTACTTGCGAATTAATACCCGCAATATGTGATGGTTGATCGAAAATCAATTATGACTACAAAGACCATTTATTCAATTCTAACTTTTTACTTAAAAGACTGATAAAAAATTGTAATTACGGCAACTTAAAGCGAGGCCAAGTATATATGTATGTATGTTAATATATGAAAACAATGCAATATGAAATTCTTTCTGCAATTTTTGATGAATATTCTATTTTTGAATCCTTCTCGACAAACCAACCAAAAATCGTAATTTTATGAATTTCATTCATTACGCAAAGCATAACATAAACAAACTGACTTTAGTTTACTTAGATGAATACAATGAAGCTATAAAAGGCCTAAGATTTGTGAAATTGAACAGATCATAGGTATTTTCCAAAGGGAACCGACCTCTTTAATCAAAGCTCTCTTCCGAAAACTATATGGGTTCGGAGAACGTTCTGGAAATAACCCTGACGCTGGTCGACGAGCCGCAATAAGACCGTCTATTTCCATGCACGCGTGACGCAAATCACACATGCGAAGAGACGCGTGTCGATCTTCATGTTCACTCATATTTGAATGTATAATCTCCCCCTCCTCTTTTACTCTCTTTTACATATTCTCTTACACATACAGCTCAAAAATCGACTATTCTGCAGACTTGAAAGGCGCATCTGCTAACTGCCAACGTACAACGGGGTCTTAGGCCCATTTAAAAGAGTAATTGTGTCTGCTCATTCTTACAATCGATCGCTTCTACTCAAATAACTTTATCAACATGAATTTATAAAAAAAACCGCGAAAAATCCGTTACTCGCAAATCCTTATGGAGAGCAATGTTAATAATATCATCATACAGTCTGAAATTGTTTATCAACCGGTACTTTCCTTGTTTACATGATACATCTGACGATGTACTTGATAATGTACTTGATGATGTATTTCATGATGCACTTGATGGTCATCTTGAAAAATTTGCTCACCTACTTTATAAATAGCATGTATAATTAGTATATAAGTAAACATGCAAACACTTATTATAAGATGTGCATTGGGTGCTTCCAATAATCATTCAATTGAATCAACTGATGTACCTATCATTCCTATAGGAATATATTTTAACACATAACTACCAAAAAAATCACTCGCATTTAAAAATTATTGAGGATGAAGTTATCTTTTACAATGTTGAGAATATTTCTGCCAGAATAATTTCTGCTGAAATAAGGACGTATTGCCATAGTGTAAACCGTACTTCCATGACATGATTAGCACCGGTTTATCAGTTTTTTAAATTCGAAATAATTAGAGAGAGTCAAGTAAAAATGAATGCATGAGGTAAAAAAGTGAAATGCGAGAGAAATAAATTATGAGTTTTGCAAAAATCAAATAGTAATTAGTATTTACCTGGTAGTTAATTTTTGTGTGAACCAACAACGTGTGTATTGGTGTGAGGGTCAAGAGTTGGCAGACGACACACACAATTGTGGTCTCTATCGGTCTTTCCTTATCCAGTTAGCTGTCTTTATCAGCACATATAGCAATAGGTCGTATGTTGAGCAACGTGTCCTCTTCACCTTTCTCTTTACACACACCTTCCTTCTTCTTGAATCTTGAGTATCGACTTCTAAGCAGACGATCGTCTAGACGCGTCTCGACCAAGAATCGTAACGATCGTATCGCTCGATCGATAATCGTGTGGCACTTGATAATATTTCGATACCGTGCGGACAGAAGGCCGTTTTACACTGGCTCCTTTCGCTGCTGGAAGCTCTATGTATACCGTGTGCTTCGTCCTGTTGTCTGCGAGTGTGGGCTCTTGAACACCGTATGTGTGAGTCACGATGTACAGCAGGGCTAATTAAAGAAACAAAGTTTAATCCATGCACGAGAAGTCTCATATTGTGCGAGAACGAACAGGAAATTCCTGAGGGAGCATTTCTTTAAATTTTATTGATTGCACGTTTTGATATGATGGCAGTGATTGCCCGTGATTTCAGCGATTTCAGGTGTGATTTCAACCAATTTCATGTAATTGCAACTAATTTTACGTTATTGTGTGTGATTGCTGAAATGTTTTGAAATCTCCAAAAATCTCTTAAAATTTATAGACATTACTATAATAGTTTTAATTGATAAAAATCATTAATGCTGGATTATTCCATTCCAGTAGACCACAAATCTAATCTGTTCTTTAAAAAAATCTATAATCAACTTTAACATACTTTTGTTTTCTATATATGTAACTGATACACAAATCTCCTTAAGAGGTTTCTTACATCTCAAGTGAAGGATTAATGATAAATGAAACATAAAATGAGAATCTGCTCTACACTAGAAAATGCAATAAGTATTTTTCTCATGACTCAGATAAACTTGACATATAATATGTTGACAAGTAGTAATATTTCTCTTTAATCCTCCCAGCTGCAAGAAGCATCAATGTCAAGTATATTCTTTGACAAAGAAATTATGGCACGTGTTTATTATATACAAACATAACTTGTAATTAAATCATTTCTATAATTATGTTATTTTATTCACAAACTTTATACTGAGAATAATATCCCACTTTCCTAAAACACCAGAAGAGAGCAATGAATTAGTTAATTCGATTTCTTCATTTCCAAAGCGATAATTACAATTCAATTCCTCTAATCTAGTTGATCGTTCTTGCTGCTGACTTGCTCTTTCTCACTACTAGTTTATCCAACTTTTGATATCAAATGAGAACTCTTGACTTAGCGCTTTTTGGTTCTCCAATCAAGGTCTTCAAAGTTTTGATGTAATCGTGTAGAACATTGTTTCAACTTTCATGCAAACTGGTCGAACTTTTCCAATGCGACGTACGAGAAATGATTGTCAACCAACTGTGTCTCTCGATTCTCGAATTCACAAGAGTTGCATACAAATGTTCTTACGTAGTGCCTTATTGTATTCTTCACCAGAAATGCACGTATTTCAAAAATGTGAATTACCTTGTCAGCACATTTTATAGCTTTGCATTTTGTTTCATCAAAATGAAATTTCTAAGAGACGAAAAAATTTGATTTAACAAATATTTTTGAATGCTTACAAAAAGAATCAAATTTGCTGAAACTAATTTAGACGCAAAACGGAAGGTTTTTTTTATTCATTCTGACGTTTTCTATCTATGTTCAGATGATTCTCTTGCAATTTGGAGTGAGTAAAATTCAGTTCTGAAAATTTCCATATTAAAGATTTGAATATTGAGGATAATGCAGCAGAAAATAAGAAAAACATTAATTCAAGTCTGCGATAAGAAAATTTTCATTTCTAAAGTTTGTTTGCAAAGCCACTTTTGAATCTCACACGTTTATATAAAAAACGAGTCAGACTGATAAAATTACATCAATGAACGAGGCGTTGAATGAATATTAATAGATATTATACGGATCTTCTTCGAAACACGAGTTACCATTATTATATTACATACATGTATGTGAAGTCGGTCATATGTGTCGTTAATTGCTAGGAAGTTACTCGCTAGCAACGTTTTAATCACCTAAACCAGTTAAATCTAGTTCGTAGATACTTCACCGAAATGATTCGTATTCAAAATATACATAAGACCTCAAACTGTTTCAGTCATTTTCTTTCATTTTTACTTCGCTCAGGCATAACCTAGACTAATAATAACAACAATAATAAACAGATACACTTATTGAAAATAAAGCTTCTTCAAACTTTAGAAATTCCCAACTTTGCGAAATTTGAATGACACAAGTCAAGAGCACAGAGAAAAAAAATTTTTTAATTAAGAAAATTGATCCTGCTTTAAAACAAAGAGATCTTATTTCAAAACGAAATAAAACTAAAAATAGTCTTACAGACTTGTAAGAGAAGAAATAGGCTTAGGATTAGTTTCAAGTCTAAAAACAGACTTAAAGTAATCTATGATACAAACTAGAAGCCTGCAAACTAAATGAAATTCAATCTGAGACATTTTCTATCGTTCGAGATGCCATAGGAAAATTTTCCATCAACTACAAATTGCTCATCTACTTTATCGAGTTCCTATCCCTTAGTTAAGGTTTCGATTTCACACAGAGAGGACCGCTGGACACTTGATTAATTTGCATGCAGTTAATCTTGATTGGCTAGTTTGATTATAGTCTATTCTAGTTCATAATGACCCTTATTCTACCTAGATAACGCAGACATCAAACAGAATCTATAATAAAGGAACATAATTTATTTAACGGATTTATTTAAAATCAAAATTTTACTTCTGAAATTTCTTTAAAATCCAAAAAAAATATAGAAATCTCTTTACTGGCGATCAACCTGTTGTGATTTTCATGAAAGCATGCTTCAATTTTGACAATTTTGATTGTGTGAGGATCACTTGCATTCATATTTAGAAGCAGTTTGATATCCCAGAAGCATTGGACCTACTTGCACATGCATAGAATTTTTCAATAGACATGTCGTGACTCAGGGGAAATTCCATGCAAACATAAGTGGCAACTGTTATTGTTACACTACTGCACTACACAATACCACATGGTATCAACAAGTTCCCACATGACCTTTAAAATGATTAATTCATATCAACTATATCAGATTTGCCAACAATTGAAATTTTACAAGACAAAATTATTCATTAAACTGTTACAAACAATATCTATTTAAAATTTAACACGAGAAAGATAAAGGCAATACAAATTCTCGCAAGTCATTTTTTACGCAAAATCAATACCTTCCCTTTATGACGAGAATGTAATAAGCAATATTCTGTGTAGTTTTAACCATGATAAGAACTTCAATATTTTTCCTGTATGAACCGCATCGGAAAATTCTATTTTTACCTTTGGTATACTATAAATTTTTCGAATTGATGCAAATTACGTACATTTTTGCCGATTATTGAGTTATTGGCAAACTATATTTATAATAGAGAAGTGAAACTTCTGTCGAGACTTTCGAACCCTTCGACTCTAAAGCATAAATGGGGAAATGGGCGTAAAGTATAGATAGTTGGCGACGTCTCGGCGGTGATGTACAAGTGCGAAAAAAATCAATAGAAAAGAACGTGCACAAGATTCAGCATGGTCATCCTTAATAAATCTTGGACCCCGGAATGTAATCGACGACATATTAAAAATACTCTTCAATACATCCCTGAAGAATTTATTGAACGGCACTGTCCCTATTTCACAAAACGATGAAGCTTTATCCAGACGATTAAAGCTCTAGTATCAAAAGTCAAAAAAATCTCATCCATAATGTCATAATCGAGTGAATAATGTATATTGTACAATCTATGATTCTTATCAGAAATCAAGATCTACATATATTTATCCTACGAAACCTTTTATTAAGGGCGCTTTCCGACATATTTTCCAATTTATTTTTTGCATTTATATTGCGAAAATATTAAAAATTTCCAATTTTCCGAGTACAAATTCTAATTCTCACGTGTTTTACGTAGTATTAATAATTCATTTCGCTTCTGCTTAATGTCTTCAGGATGCCTCCTCCAATTTCCACCAATTTCCAGTATTTAGCTCTGGAGAAAGGGGGATACATTGTTATTAAGCATACTCACTTCCGGCTGTTACGCGTAGCGGTTTAAAAGCGACTTTGCAAATTCAGTGGATCAGATGTAGGGCGGTCGCGATTATATTCTGTAAGTTGAATTTCCCTTCCATAGTCGCAGACTGCTATCCTCGTCGTCGTCGGCTTTGGAGAACTTAAGCCACGCTTAAACTTGAGAACAATCGCTGTCATCTGCAGATGTTAGACTCGCAAATACAACCTGAACCTAGTATATGTATCCTATGCACAGTTATACTGCTGGTAGGTATTCTATTTACCCGAATGGTACCACATCTTTCGTATTATCTTATATAAGTTGGATATGCTAATGCGTAACGTCCTGAAAAACTTAAAAGGCATGTCACGTGCGCTGGAACATTAAAGCCTTATCTTAAATTCATTTTTCTGGCAAAAAGATTCCAGCTGAAAAATACACTTGGTCACGCCCCCAAACACCATCTCTTTTAAATATAAAAGGCTAGGGGGTGTGACACAATGTCTTAAAGTTTCAAATTCACTTTTCTGACAAAAAAAATCGTACCTGAGACACAATATTTTTGATTATACACTTGTCACACCCTCTCCTTTAATTTAAAAGGAATAGGGGGTATGAAAGTCTATTTTAAATTTTGAAATATGCTTTTTTGACCAAAAAATCCTGCCTAGCAGCTGACCAAATATTGTTAAATAAATAAATGTTTTCAAATTGCCGAAAAGATTCTGGAAGATTTAGTAAGTTCTAAACGAGTGCTTAAATGAAAGATTTTCTTTTTATAAAAAATGTGGGTAGAAGTTAGTGGAAGGGAATCCGAATGGCGAGAGTAATGCCTTCAGTTTGAGTTCCCACTGTGCGTGATAAGACTACGATACAAGGAAAAACAAGAAATTGTAGGAGCGAGTCGGAGCTGCTAAGCAGGGGATGAAGCGAAAACGAAGATTAAATCGTTGCAATTTCGTTCAAACGAGTCCTAGAAACTCCGGCAATCAACATCCACGCAAAGAAGATTTTACTTAGAGAAACTACTGCTCTTAAATAGTCATTCACCTACTGAAGCGTTCTTAAATTAACTTTTTATCGTCAGATAAATTCCTCAGATACTTTTGGGTTAGTTTTATCTCCCTATTTAAAAAGTATTATCCTATAAAATCCTCTTTTAATGAAATAAGAGTACGACAGATATATTTGACATCACAGGACAAGGAAACACGAATTTTCTACGAGATTTCTTGACAATGAAAGCAGTTCATGGCAAGGTGGTAGAGAATAGCTTCATAGGAATGGCACTTTACTTCACACCCGACCGGTCGCCTTTATGCAACTTTTCGCACTCGGAAGAACTTTTCTTTCTCTCGAGGATTTGTCGAGAAGATTTGGATTTCAAGAGACCTGAAGAAGACTGGAGGAAATTAAGAGGCGGGCGGTAAAAGCAACAAGATTTGAAAAAGTGCATTGCTATTATACCTATTGTCAGCAATTACCATAGAAATTACTTGAAAATAGTTTGTCACACACCCTTCGCCTTTCCTGTTATGGAAGGGAGCGTAACTAAAAATTCTGTGTCAAATAGGATTTATTGTCAATAAGCGTTTAAAAAAAAGTGAAATATTAAAGAAGAAGCCTTCGATGGCTCTCGACGTGCCCATTTATTTTAATGATCATAGTTCAACAGCCTGAAGCACAAATATCTGTTCGAATATTATAATTTGCATTTCTAATTTAACTTTATCCCATTTTGTTGAATAGTTCGTTGGCATTCAGAACTCAACAATTTCCATAAAAGTTGTTCAGTTACATTAAAATGGGAGAAAGTTTCTCTCAAAGTGAACAATTTTTCCATCCCTACTTTGAAAATTGCCGTAAGCTTCAGTGAAAACCCCTAATTTGACATGCACGCTCATTTATCGGGTTGTCGGAGGGCCACATTATCAGACTTGTATAATAAGCGCAGATGCAGCTATTGCAGCCGTCTGCTTGGAAAAAAGTTGCGAATGAGAAGAAACGCTAAATTCTCGCTGTGCCTGAAATGTAAAACTTCTGAGCTTGTGGACTTTATTATTAAATGCATTTTTACAGGATGCTCGCCTCGGTCGAGCTTCGCAGTGTAGTCCCAAAGTTTGCAGGCTTACCTCTCACTCTGCCACTTTTTAATGTTCTTTTACTGCAGTAAACATCTCGGCAGCTTCGTTAAATTCGCATCGCTGACGGCTGCCCTTCGTTGTCTTTATTTTCTTTTTCTTGTTGGTTACTGGCTCGTACGAAAACCTCATTTCAAATTTTTATAATGAAGAAATTTTCTATTGTTTCGCAGATTATTCCCGAAGAAGCAAAAATCAAACAGAACTTTTAATTATGCTTTAAGACAATGTATAATTATTATAATGCAATATTTTGTACTTCCCTGCAAGCAGAACAATTTACTTATAGTTTGGAATTAAATAATTAGGAGCTGGGTCTAAAATGTTTTAAATTTCGCTCTGAAATCTCTTGTAAATTATAAAATTGTAAATTTTTCATTGGACAGTATTTGATTTTGAACTCCAGACTTTGAAATCCAAACTACACAACATTTTAGACCCTGATTACAAGTACTGTATTTAGGAATTTATATACGTTTCCATTTGCGAGGAATTTAAACATCAATAAAGTTGTCTTTGTTACTTCGATTCCTAATAAGTAAGTGGACAAATTGTAGAGGGTCTCTACTGAATTTCATTTCCGTCTTATACGAACAAAGTTTCTCGAGTCTCCTGGGTCGAGTTCCCTTGCCTGAGAAGTAGATTCAACTTTGTCATTATCTCCAGAAACGGAAAGTGCGTTTGTGTGTACCGACCAATCTACCAGGTGCACTATTGGCTTAGTCCTCGTCTTCTCGGAAAACTTAATCGTGATTAGAACGATTTAGGCGTGCCAGTAAATATAGTCTTGTCGCTGCTTTTACACCGGCTTCAGCTGGATTACACTAACTTCATTGTAGAAAGTGGAATAGTGTACTACCAAAGAAAACCTATAACAATTGAATCGCTATTACTCATAAGAGAATAGGTATCCATTAGACGTTTGAATGCCTCTCGTTCCAATTAAAAGAGCGTTCAATTTTCGATCATTCGTTTCTTTCACTTCAACTCCCACTGATAAAGTTGTCGTATTAATAGTTCGATTCGAATTTAAATACTGGATTCCATTTTTGCAAAATCCATACAAACTCTTTATACTCTGAAATCATTAAAAATTTTTTAAATTACTATAATGTATACATTTATATACAGATATCAATACTGTTGTAGAAAGGAGGTAAAAAAGTTTAAGCGAATATTACAGTATTTTATTAGCAAAAAGGTAATAATAATAACTAATATACACTTAAACTTATTTTGTAATACAAAAATGCTATCACGTTACCTAATTAACAGATACATCCTTGGTACATACAGCTCTGAAAAAAATTTTTATTCGAAGGCAATGACACTTAACATTAATCCAAGTTTGCGACAAGCGTAATTTATAACAGTAATCTGAAACAAATTTAAGAGTCGCAAACGCAATATTTGGTTTTGAATGATATATGAAAATATATTTGGTGAAAATCAATTAATTATGTTCATATTTTATTCTGGCACGTCTTGTTTGCAGTAGTGCTATATATATAAAAAAAAAAGTTTGGAAAACGGACCAAAGTTGGAAAAATCAATCAACCTGAGCGTTTTTCTCATTGTGATTGTGGAAAAAATATAGAATATAGGTTTCTGCAAGTTGGTAAAGAAAAGAATCGAAAGTATAGAATTAGACACCACCCCACGTAAAAGCGCCCTCGATTGCAAAAGTTCAGTTTTACTACCCTCCCTGCTTGGAGCGAACCGTTTTGTTGAAGAACAGATGGAAAAGGGATTGCAAATCGAAAATTCAGAAAGAGTTGTTAAAACGGTAAAAAGAAGCAAAAAAGAGAAAAGAAAAAAGAGCGTAAACCTTGTCACAGCGTTGCAGTGTCTTCGTTTCTAAGTGCACTCGAGAGTTTCCTTCCGTTACGATCTTTAAGAAAATCAAATTCTTACTGCCACGTCTCTTCCACAAATCACCAGTTCCAATTTATCGATCTTTCTGGATTGAAGGTGAAATTGCATATGACACTTAAAGAAATTTTAAATTAAATAAAAAATCGTAACAGAGGTTTAAGTACGTGATAAAAATAAATTACATTTAAAATACAAAACCTTTTTACATTCGTAAAGCTTGAATTGTTCAATTTGATAAAAATCACCTCACTTGAGCAAAAATTAATTCATCACGATCAATTCCAAGATTCTGGTTTCAATTAAACCGCAACTTCATAAAGTTAAAGAAATAAGTTTCGACAACACCAATTACGGATAAAATTCAACTTTTCTCTTTAGGATCTTAAATGTAAATAAGCAAATAAAAAATTGCAAATTGCTTAACAAAACTAACAATTCGTCGCAACAGGCAAATAAAAAATTAGATAAACGATATACGATTTTATGAAAACTACATTAAGAACTGTTTAATTAGAACCGATCTTTGAAATTGATGATCAAAATGTTTGCTGAGAGAGAGCAACAATTAAAATTATCATCTGTTGAAGAATCTAGATGAATAGTACTGGCATCTTGGTGAAAAGTTGGTACTGACTAAATTTAAGGAATGAGGAAGCTTAAAATTAAAACGTGTCTAAGTGAATGGCGTCGCTGCTGAGACACGTGTTCGTAAAACACATGGCACTGTCACAACTCTCATCTAATTGCTCTGACAAGTTCACCAGAACCTGAAAACAAAAATACAAGTATTACATTTTGTAACTACTTTATTTCTAATCGTACTAACAAGTTATATTTTTCCTACTCTATTTTTCAACAAGATATATACGAAGACTATATATACTCCCAACTATTTGCGAATCTGCTCTATTCAATTACAGCTTTCCGAATGCAATCTGCAAGTGGAGATTATAGAATACATGGAAATGCGCTCTTTGATGAAAATTCTGCAGATCTATTAATTTTCGCGTAAGTTACACGATAGTCGACAGACACTTGCGGAAACGAATTACTTCTCGTCGTATCTACATCACGTACGCGTCCTTACGAACCGTAACTTGAAATCGATGGTCGTAGACGGTAGGTAATTGCGATAAGAGTTCGTCGCACGTCACAAGGCGTGCTCCTACTATCGCAAGATTGCGAAACTGTCTCAACTGATGGATCGGCCCAAAGTTCCTTCGGAAACGAACCAAAACTGTAGAAGATACTTCCGGTTGTGAGCTGCAAATGAAAGAAATTCCATCCAGAATGAACAAAATCCTGCTCTATCCCACCAAAAAGTATCAGAAAGTCCAATAAAATAGTCTGAAAACATTTTAATATCGTTCCACCTTTTTTCATTGATTTGAAATTTCTCAAAGTGACGAGTTTTTAATAAATCTTACTGTACGTCTGAAACTGAACTTTCCTGGTTACGATTTTTCCACTGCACTTGACCTGTGTGTCTGATGTTTATCGACTGGAAAATGAATCCTCTAAAATCCAGAAAATGCTGAAAGCAATAAGAACCACAAGAGAAAAAATTACTATAATCCATATATATGTACTCTGTTTTTTGGATAAGCCAGAGAGCCCTTTTCCTTTCTTTCGTTATAAATGGACGTGAATGCGCACTAACATCGAGTGAAGAGCTGAGAGAATTCTCTCGTACTGATCCAATAATGCGTCTAGAGATTTCATATCTCGCATATCTCTATATGCTATGGTCTTCTCATGTACTCATGAAATCGAGAATCGTAAAAATTTACATGCATACATTCATGGATATTCCGACTGAAAATCAGATTCATAATTTATCATCGATCCTTCTGAGATAGTCATATGGCGCAAATTCAATCGTGTCCACATTTTTGCGTTTTACACATTTGCCTTATGTTCAAATAAATCCTGTTTACGATTTGACCTTCCATTCTTTCCCTTCGAAAAATAATATCATATTCTTGATTTATTGAAAGAACGGTGTAACGAAATATTTGCAAGTGTCATAGTCGCTTTTCTGGCTAAAGATCCTAGCTAGAAAAAAGATTTTATTACACCCCACCCCTAATTAAAAAGAGGTTTAGGGTGTGACTTGAAAATATTAGAAGAGTGGCTATGGGGTGGAGTGTAACAAAATATTTTTAGGTTTCAGATTTGCTTTTTTCGTAAAAATCCTATGCTTTGATTGGCTTGCCGGAAGACTCAATTTCCATTTGGCCAATAAAACCTTAACTTGAAAAGGGAAATAATAAAAGTGAAGCTGAAGTTTAAGCAAATTTGTCTGAAAAATTTCCATTTTCTACTCTCCATCCTTCAATAAAATTCTAAATCGTTCCACAAGAAGCTTAAGAATAAATCCTATAGAATCGATCAAGATGATTACTTATTCATACTATCTTCTGGCTCTACAAGAATCTTCGAAATCGATTTGTTATGGAATCTGCTGGCGAGATTCGTAGACGATGTAAAGAAAAGTACAGAAAGGTAACAATCGCTATAAGCCGGAATAATCCCTATCGACGATCAGCCTGAGATGGATATTCTCGATTCGAATAATCCGACAGTGAAACAGAACTGCTTATCTACTGGGTTAACCTTTTGCCTTTATATCTGCGCTGAACGTGTAAAAGCGATATATATCCGACACTTTATAGCCCAAGCGAAAAGTTTTTATGTTGCGTAAGAGTAGAATTTTATTATTCATATATGACTGAATTAAGCTTTTCCAAAGTACAAATTTAATTCAGTTTTAGTGAATAATACGATATCCGCTGCGAGAAATGTTCAATGCTGATGATAAAAGTTTTTCTACAGTACAGCCAATTTGAAACTTGAAAATACTTTTTCACATCTCTTCCCCCAATTGGAAAGGATCAAGGGAGTGTGATAATATATTTTCAACTTTCAGATTCTTTGTTCTCGCAAAAAATCCTATCGAAATCCGCACTTCATTTAGAAGTTGAACGAGAATATAACTAAATTATTGTAACTTTTCGAAATTACAAACTACAGTTCACTTTTTAGATTCTCATCTTATTCAATTTTTTTTTTTTTTATTAAATCCAACTTAACTGAAGAGAAAAGCATAACGCTTATCTTAACGAAGAAAGTTTAAATTCCGTTTTTGAAAAGAAGTTAGATGAGAAGGGAAAGATTGTGGATCTAATTATAAAAAAACGGAGACTAGAAAGTGCGATTTCCTTTGGAAAATGCAGATACGATCTAGAATGTTTAAATTATTAAATCTGTGGCTGAATCAACTTTAAGTAAAAAATCAGCACTATGTATTCTTCTAATCCTAATAAATATTTTTCTATTTATATTTTGTCCCAAGTCACGAGATTTACAGAAAACTTTGTAATCTATAAATTTATATTATCGACGAAAAGCGGATCAGAGTGCCTACTGGTTAATCCTTATCCAAGAATAATAAATGATTTATGCGTTGATCGTAAGCGGCTTCAGGTCGCGCCATTAGTTTTGCAAGCATCCTGACCAACCGTGCGCGTGCTTGGTGCATGGAGGCGAGTTTCCGGTACGTATAGGTCCGGCTCGTAGCTTAAATTCGTACGACCATGAGCAAACCATATCCATTAATATCCAGGATAGGCGGAATGGTGAGGGTGGTTCTCTATGGTAGTACATCATCTGCAGGAGACACGACCTTAGAACATCACTCTGTGCAGGCAAGTGCCACTACCTTCGTGGAAACCCTTAAGTCAATGCTCACGAGCTGTCGTCCCTCAGATTTCGGGCACTCTGATAGCGATCGATAGATTACGTCTATTATTCATGGGAAATTACGTCAGGATGTATTAATCACTTCTGACGACGCCAGACCCTCCAGAGATATCGATACAAGAAAATTGCAATTAATTTGATTTTAAGCTTCTGAGATATATTCTGGAAATTATTCATAATAGGGTGAATCAAAAATAGCTATTTTTTTTAAATTGAAATAAAACCATTTATAAAAAAGCTGCCTTTAGAAGTAACAATCATCTCAGTATTTTTTTTTTAACGTTAAAGCCAAGCGCAACGACCATAAATTGAAAAATCGGTTTTTCTCAATTTCCACATATATTTACAACGGTATTGTAAAAAGTGCTACACAAAATTTGTCGATATTGAAAAAGGACAAATTATTTTTTCCAATTTTTTGAATTCATTTATTTCACGAGTTTCTTGGGTTTAGAACAAGTTTTTCACTTATCTGTCCATTGGAAGAGAGACTTTATAAGTGTTCTATTTTCTCTGGAAATGTATATTCATTTTTTTCAACCCGACTGTTTAACCGAATTGTTTAAATATTCCACAAAAGTGTATTTGCAGTTTAATTAAATAATGCCAAAGAAAAACTGTATAAATTTTTCTTATACAAACCCTGGAACATTTTAAAACTGAGAACCCTTCACATAAAAGTAAAATGAAATTTAATCAATCAAAGACCTACTTGCAAAAATTCGCAAAGCTTTACTTACTTTCAGAACGTTCGGGAGCTTTAAAAGTTTTAAGCCGTAAGGTTTAAGAAAGGAGCTTTAAGAGAAGATATCATCCGCGAACAAATAACTAATTTTAAGTTCTCAGATATAAAGATTTTAGTCAGACGAAAATAGCTTTTTTATCAAATTTTTACCTAAATTATTAAATGTCGCTAAAAGTACTACCATTGGTTACTTATTTTATGTAGATCGTGTAACCTAAAATTATTGAAAGCAGAAAATGATTAGTATGAATAATGATCGACTATCGTTAATTAATAACTAATTGTAAGTTACATATAATTAATTCATAAATGTCACAGCAATCTACTAATTATTCGAGTAACCAGTTAATAAATCAACAGTCGTATTAATTTCACGAAAATGGTCAAATTATTTGGAATATAAAATGTAAAATGTATGAAATTGATACTTTTCGTATTTTATAAAAAAGCGTAAAGTTACACCAACCTGATCTAAAGAGCTCTGCGTGACAGTGAAGTCAGTTGCCTGGAGGTCCTCCGCCAGATTCCTGACTTTAGTAAATGTGATACTCAAAGTTATTTCCTGACCTCGAGGTATAAGAAGACGCGCAGTCCTGGCCTGTTTTGAGCATATGATAGCTTTTGGAATGTGTCTTGAAATTGCTTCCTTCAAGTCATCCGGTGACAATGATTGGCTCAGTCTCAAGAAAACTATGTAGCCTTCACCAAATCTGAAACATAAAATCATTTTCAAATCCTTTTAGCATCTTTTATTCAATTACTTTTCATCCCATTTTCCATCCCATTATCCAAACCACTTTTCCAGGCACATTTTAAAAAATACTTTTCCTCATCCTTTTTTCAAACCCCCTTCTCTAACTTCATTTTAAAATACCTTTATCTCACCCCCCTTTCCGACTTCCTCTTTCAGATCCATCCAGTAATCTTCACAAAAAAATTGTCTCTCTTTGCAGCTTCCGCAAGAATATCAGAATAAAAACTCGATTATTCTCACTCGAGGCTTAGATTTTTTTGAAGAAAGCTTCGTAAAGACGTTGTCTGATTCATCTAAGTCTAAGCGAGTCCCTAGGGATGATACACGAAGAATTACCCTCATTTCGAGAAACCGGTAAACTTGGTGGCTTCCCATAAAATCGACACCGTAAACCCTTAATAACCCCTGCGGCAAGTCGCATTCACTGCAAAACGATCGTTTCATCTCTGCCTGATAGCTCAATACTAACAAAAGCTCCACTTCTGCTTGTCTTTGTATTCTATGTATTTGTATTCTCAAAGCCCTTCGCTTTTGCAACAGCAACTTCCCTTTCGAGCGTTTTACGCGTTTTCCGCTTGTTCGCTCTAGGCGATAAAAACCTAGTGGAAAATGAGAAAACTTAGGTTTTAAGGTGCAACTAATCACGGGCTGCGCTTTAACTGCTTTTGTTTTTCGAATACTTCTTATTTCATTTATTGTCAATCAACCAGAGTAGTTTGAAAATGTATAATAATTCACTGCTTCAATTGCTTCCGGACTTTGACAAATATAATGGATTGATTCAGTGTTAGATGCTGTTTGAAACATCTCATCGTTCTACATAAGTAAGTTATATTCTCTCGCGCGCTATTATCCAGTTTGCCAGTGATTACGTCTCTCTCAACATGTAGATTGCTCGTGGTTGTAATCAGCCTAACATGCAGAGAGTATCGATAACCGATAATAGGTACTACCCGATTAATACCTTCTAATTTCCGAAATCGATCGCCAGTCTAGCGAGAACAAAGGTGTCAGAAGACAAGTGACGTTCATTCAAATACAAGACGGTGGAAACGGAGATAGGGTCTAAATATTTATGGTGACATAGGAATTGTTCCGCGAGCTGTCTAGACGCCTTAGCGCGTAACATTACAACAGCAGTATTGTAGAAACGGGTAGAAGCATATCTCGACTGTGTAATGCGTCTCAATTAGAATAAATAGCTGGGTAAGTGCCTTCCCTCGTCTCTAGACGTCATTTACATCTTACCACATCTTCCAATTCCAGAGATAAAGGTAATACAATATATTACCAGAACATACATTCTTCATATAATAAATAACATCGTAATATTCTTTGCATAAGGTTCAACACAATTTTACCTAAATGCAGAGAAATAATTGTAAAATTATTTCAATAAGTCCATCAGATTCTACACAAATTTACCTTTAAAATGAGTCCAAGAAATTAAAAAAAAAAGTTCATTATTTTGAAACTAATTGCTTTTTTTTTATAAAACATTGAGATTTAACTTACCTAAAAGAAAAAGTGTAATTTTCGATGTAATTAAATTTAAGAGAACCTGAACGATCATCGAAAGACAGGTGAACCCACTATTCTAACTGGTAGTGTACGTTGGGCTGGCTCATTCCAAATATAAGTATGCGCATAGCAAACTCGTAGAGATTAATTTGCTTGATGCATTTTAATGGCTCTTCTCAGTTTCTACATTTGCATTTCAGTATTTTCCCAGTCATAAAGAGTGTGCTCAAAGGATTAGGAAAATGCAACTCTGGGACGGTAGACGGTTAAAACCATTTTGAAAAAACAAAGTGGGTGGGGATTAACAAAGGTTAAGAAAAAAACTACCTGTGCTTGAGATGCTGAGGACTTCCGATGCACCTGAGACCTGCCTTGGCTAAGATTCCCACTCTTGAGCAAAGTTTTTCGCACTCCAGTACACTATGTGAGGTCATTATGACCGACCCTTGATTTCTCGTCACGTGATTTACGGCTTGAGAAACTAACTCTTTGGATGCTGGATCCATTCCACTGGAATTAGTATTTAATTCATTATTATAATACTTGTAATAATATTAATATTATATGAAATTGATTTAGAAAAAAATAAAAAGCACCTCGTAGGTTCATCCATAAGGACTATAGATACAGGAGCCATCATACTGATTGCAGCGCAGAGTTTTCTTTTGTTTCCTCCACTAAGACTATCCACCCTCTGATGAGCGTATTTTATGAGATCAAACCTCTTTAACATCCTTTCTACTGCCTATAAAAAAGCACACATTTTTTCAAAAACTTTATCAATATTTCTTTGCGACGAAAAAATATTAGTTAGAGCAATTTTTACCTTAGCAACATCCCGAAGGCCACAAACTTCTCCGTGAATGGTCAAACATTGATGAGGAGTCAGAAATACATCCAGAGCATCACTTTGAGGACAGTAACCAACTTTTCCATTGCATAGAGGTCCTTCCTCGACTTGAAACCCATTTAAAAAAATACATCCAGCCGTGGGCCTTATTTCCGTAGTTAACATTTTAAAGATTGTACTTTTTCCAGCTCCATTTACGCCTAGGAGACCGAAACAAGTGCCAGCCTGAACACCGAAGCTGAGATTTTGGACTGCGACGTTTGTACCGTAAAAGCTGTTGTACTCCTTACGCAATTTCACGGTTTTCAAAACGTCTTGAATTAATTCCTTCTCCACCCTAAGTCGCTCCCTTGCAACGTCTGAATCCTCTTTAACTTCTTCGTAGGAAACTTTATGTCTGTAATCAGGAATGGTTGAGGTTGACAGATTTATTCCGGTATAATTTATTACAATTGAGATAAGTAATAATTGGGCTTTTTTCAACTTTCTAATGGCAGAAAGGATCAAGGGTGGCTACTAAAGTCTTAGAAACAAAATCCTGGTCATTTCAAATCCTGGTTCATCAATAAATAAAACTCTTGGTCATTTCCTGATTTTCCTGAAATTCTCTAACATTAACGCGAAAACTATAAACTTTATTACATGTAGATGCTATAATAACTTGCTGTTTGAAGGAAGTGTATCTTAATGAAATTACTCTTAAGGTTCTAGTTTGCTTGGTCTGCAGCATCTTCTGAAACTACGGCTTTGATATCGCTGGTAACTCTTGACAATATGAACTGATCTGGTTACAGATCTTTGAAAACTCTATAGTGCTTAAGAGTCTACTTAAACTACTAATATATTTATATAGAGAATATGGAGGGCTAAATGAGAACATTTCAAATAATATGAAAATTGTAAAGAAATTAAAGGAAACCCTAAATTTCGAATCGGAGAACTCCTTGAATAAAAATTGCAATGCAGTAGTTACCTCTTCCATGTTATACTAGGCAGCAATCTGCACTCAAGTGCAAGATTTGCAAAGTACAAAATGGTCCCGACGACGAAAAGGCAGACATAATGTAAGCCAATTAAATCCCAACCTAAGGGAGACTGGTAGGTATCCATGTTAAATCTTCCGAGCAACTCTGCAGTAATGTCATTCTTTGACATTTGAACTAGAGCATCACCAAGTGCATATTGAGGTAGTAGAAGCAGCACATGATGAAGAAAATTACGTACGTCTGATGCAGTCTGACTTTTGCCGAGTATATCGATCACAAGGATAGTAGCTAAGGATGCTACACCCAGAAACGTGTTGACGCAGAAGAGCACCATATTTGAAACACTCGAGTCGTCGAAGATCTTCTCCACCAAATGTGTAAAAGGTATAATTGCCCACCTAAAGAAAATAGTATTTTGTAGCAACTGTATTTTGAAAAAATGATAATCTAACTAGGCAATTTTAAGTCAAGAATACTTACGCAAATAAATATAAGAGCAAGCACACTCCTGCTAAATTATCTCTCGCTACATAGGCTGGCAATCCGAAAATTTCAAAAACTATAACTGCAAGGGCGATTGCACATTCGAAGACCTGAAATAAAAATTACTTTCATTTCTGCGCTTTCTCTACAGTATTTCACTTCTTCGAGAACAGGAGGAATATCTTAACTTACGAGAAAATCCCAGATCAGAGCTGCGGTCCAGTAAGTCACAGGATGCACTCCCGCAAGATATAAGATTCGCTTTTCTTCTGACAATCTTTCTCGAACCAATTCCTTTGCTCCTTGGGCTCCGACCAGACTAAATGCGATCAAGAGCACTAAGGCGATTCCAACATCCGCTACGTGTTGCAACCTGGACAATGGAATCACTTTTGAATTACGCTTTTCAAAAGATTTACTCTCGAAAAAGCCAACTCGGGTTAAATCCATCTACCTTATTACAAGATGAAACAAATCATTTCACGTACATAATCACATTTCGAAAATAGAATATTCCCTTCATAATTATTATTAGTATTAACATTTATTTGGAATAACATCGACGCTTTACTAAATTAAAATGAAATAGGTTTAATAACTACAATTGCTAATGAAGGTCCACATGATAAACGACAAAATAGATACGACAATTAACTCTAACGTTAATCCAATTATTGGATTGGATGTTGCAATTACCGATCTACATATAATACATACCCCTGATTTTATCAATAGTTAAACTCTCCATTATATTTATAACTATGTATTATGATTAACTTCATTTAAGATTTAAAAATATTTTCGAGTAGTGTAATGCATACATTTTTTATTTTATTCGTAAACGTCTGTAGCTAGGTATGACAAATGCCAGATAATAGGTGCATATTTTTTTATTATAAACGACGAAAATGGCAAAACAAATACGATACTTTGATTTATGGTGGCACAGCTGAAAAACCGAACAGCCTTCCGTTTTTCACTGACGTAGCAGTCAACGATTCATGCAAGTAACTGTACCCCTTAACAAAATAATTTTTTAAAACCCTTTTCCAACCTTGTTATTTTATCTCGTTTTTCCATTTCCCATTTTCAAACTTCCTTTGCTAGAGTTTTTATTCCCAACCCATTTTTTCCAACCCCTTTATCCAAAATAATTTTAAACCCCTTTACCAGCCCCCTTTTCCGAACCTTGTTTTCGAATCCCTATTCCAAACTTCATTTTTAAATCCAATATCCAAATTTCTGTTACAAATCCCTTTATCAAACCCCTTTTTAAGAAGCATAAAAAGTTAATGATATTGATTCCTTTGTAATTCGTGGTGAGTATAGCTATTAATCAAGCTAATGATAAAGAAATTTAATGAAACCAATTAGAGAAATATAATTTTTGGCGAGACGTTCTGTTAGAATATGTTTGATGAAAAATTGACGATAAAAGAGGAGATAGAGTGTTACTGATTATGCTTACAAAGTGGTGCGGTTGAGTTGGTCACTGGACAATTTCAGAGGATGATTAAGAGTAATCAAATATCCATCGACTCCAGAAGCTCGCATGATCGCCTCGTTAAGACCATTAATGTAAGCCGGTAGAGCGTGGTGCCCTTTGTTATTATACCAGACCACGAAGAGAGGATCGTTTTTCGAGTGAGACAAGGACCAGCCGCCGTATCTACAAAAAACATTATAGCTCTTCAAATTTCAATTAATAAATTACCAAAGCGAAATTAGCGAAATAATAAATAAAAGTTGAAGAAGTTAAATTAAAACTCACTTTAAAACTGCAGGAATTTAATTTAGAAATTTTGTACAATTACCAAAGACTATTGTGTGGGAGTGCAAATTACTGCATTTCAATTTGCATGACAATGTTTACTATTAATCACCTCTTTTCGATGTACTCCTGTTGAGTTGAAACTATCCAGTCAAGGGTTGGACGTCCGGGTGGGATTTGCAACAAACCCTCGACAGCTTGGGATACTCCATGACAAACTTGTTGACCCTCGAGACACTCGCACGTGCCAGTATCCTGATAATGGAATTTAATGTACATATAGATCAAAGCCAGTAATTAAACTCTTTGATTCGCAAATAGAACTGAATTTCTAGCTCCCTTTGGAGTTGTTTATGCTGTGAATTGCATATCAATTTCTCTATCATAATACATCAATATTCCAAATTCTAATATTTGGACATCAAAATCGTGTTTGATTAATTCGATGCATTACATTCAACATAAAGCTTAAGAAAGTTGATAGTATATTTCATTACTAGAGATATTTCAAAATATTTCTTAATATCGAAATAGGATTTCAAATAGTAGGAAATATTTGAATAAACATACATTTGGAAGAGTCTGCCAAGCACCAGCCGAGTCGCCTCCAAATCGATCTTGAAGTTGCATAGACACGTGTTGAAGGAATGTGTCATATTTATTGTCAATACTAATCGGAAAAGAAAAATCATTATTAACTCAAAAATTAATTAATTACCTCTGTCACTCAAAAATAATTTTACTATAATCAATAACGAACCTGTAAAAGTGAGTCGGGTGTGTATTATAGAGTCTTGGGTTTAAAATTAATGGTGGTTCGTCCTCAGATGGTGGCCTGATTAACGAGAAGCCCATAGCAACAGCTACGAATACGGTAGGTAAAATTAAAGCAGCCAAGGGTGCTCTCCAATCTCTCGCAAAATGCCATATTCTCTTCTTCAGCAGGGCTTTTCCCTGTTTAAATGGTGAGGGTCTAGGTTCAGGTTCCTGGCCAATTAGATCCATGTCATCACACGACCGATATAAATCTGAAATTAATTATTATTATTTAAATGATGTCCATTATGGGATAAAACTTTAATTTTTTCCAAACATGATATCTTACCGGTACCATTGGATTGTGTAGTTGCGATACTGTCCTGACTGGATCTTATCAAAACCGATCCATTTTCTGCATCAGAGCAAAGATCCAAGAAAACTCTTTCCAAAGTGTCACATTCTAAAGAAAAGTGGGTAAATCCTATTACCAACTTATTGTCCTCGAGGACTTTGGCTGCTGCTGCAATACTGAAAATGGTCACAATTGTTATTCTACTAGATCTCAAAATTCGAAAATATAATTGATCACATTAAACTAGACTTATCAGTAGATAATAAAAATTATAAGTAATATATAAAATTTTGGAATTGAAATAAATTCCACTTACTCATTATTCACGCCATTGACTCCCAGAAAGGGCAATACAATAAGAACTTCAGAACTGGACACTTCTCTCACGTAAGAATTGGGAACAACACTCTTAACAAGGGGAGTAATACTTTCAAAGGATCTCTTTTGGATGGAGTTTGTTCCCTCTTTAATAGGGAAAGATATGTGTATTTTGTATCCTTGGCTGAGCGTCGTTTTTAGAGTTAAAGGAGATCCAGCGTGTAAAATTTTTCCTTTATGCATCACTACAACTGTATCACTTAACATGTCAGCTTCATCAAGGTGATGAGTGGATAAAAGGACTGTTCTACCAATCCTGTGTTGGTCTATTAATCTCCAAATTCTACGTCTAGCTGCTGGATCCACTCCTGCACCAGGTTCATCCAAGATCACCAATTTGGGTGATCCCAGGAAAGCGAGAGCAACACACAAACGCCTTCTTGTTCCTCCAGAAAGACGATAGACCGGCTCGTGCTCCTGACGACCCAGTTCCAACGAAGCCAGCATTCTATAATTTTAATTCAACAATTTTATAAATATCTTTTTACTGTTAAAGTAATATGGAATTATCTCTACGTACGCATCAACATTTCGAATCATTTCCAAGCGATCAGTGGGTCTTTTCAATTTCGCGTAAAATGTCATGTGCTCTCGAGGAGTTAAGGTAGGAATGAGGACATTATCTTGCGGGCAAACTCCTATATCAGGTTTAACACCATCTTCTCCATTAAGGTGAATCTCGCCGCTGGTTGGGGCGAGCATACCAGTCAACATCTTTCTAAAGGGCGAAGAAATAATAAGACTAATAAACCTAGTTCACAATTTAGGATTAAAATTGTTATATTCTCATCAGGGAAGGTACTTTTTTAAATTTAGAAGTTATCTTAAAATAAAATTTTTTATCCAGAAGACTCTCTCACGTACATAATTGTAGTTTTTCCGGCTCCATTTCTTCCTAAAAGACTTGTCACTTCACCCTCGCAAAGCTTCAAAGTGAAATCGTCCACAGCGACACGAGAACCCTGTTCAGTCTGATACACTTTACGAACTCCTTCGAAACTTACGCCAACTTGCATCTCGTTCAACGTCAAACTACTCGAGTCAGTATCCTCATCTAGATTTCAAGAAAATTTGAATTATGGGATCGTAAACTATTAATCATCTACTTTTATTTTCAAGCAAGGTCGATTTCGAAGTTTTATCAAACATTTTTTATTTTATAAAAGCTGGAAATTCAAAAGAGTATTCAAAACCGTAAATAATTCAATAGAATTTAAATCATTTAAAGTATTGTTTAGTTTTCTACGTTTAAAAATGACCTTAATCTACAGAAGTGATCTAAGAAAGTAAAAATCATAAACAATTTTTAATAATCATAAGCAATGTTAATGTTAATCCCATTCCCAAACTGCCTTCCCATTAAAGCTAAAATGAATTTTACGTACCAACAATGATGGGAAATAATTTTATGTCTATAACTACAGAATGATTTGTTGTATAGGACACCATATTGGTGACCCAGAAACGAAAGGAAAGTATAGATTCAATAATTAAGAGCAAGCATGATCTGAAGACATTTAATTAAAATTTCAATGAGTGAAAATTAGATGAAGTCTTTCCATTTTGATACTTGTTATCAATTAAGGTGAGGATTATTTCTGAGAGCTCAGTACCATGCAGTGAGCAAGCGTGAGGATGAAACCTCAATACCTTGATAAGTGCCTGAAGGGTGTAGAACGTCGTTAGTGAAATAAAGGTTGTTGATGAAGGCGAGATAGCCGGGCTGGCCGTAGAGCGCACGGGTGTTATCCCACCACAAACTGCGAGATCGCAATCCATGAAAACCCTTGCCTGTAAGTAGTTAACTTTGGACAAACAGTACTTACTCTCTTACACGATCTCACGTTTCTTCCTTTAGTGAAAATATTGCTAAACACTTATTTTGACGTTAAACGTTAAACAATAATACGAAATGCATCTTCCACCAATCAGTGACAATGGACAATGATCAAAGAGTTTCCAACATCATTTTTACAATCAGTACTTATTACAAGAAAATTTATAATTTTTAAAAAGCAGGCTCTTCTCCTTGGAATAAAAACTGATTGCAAACAGAATTATTAACAGACACACACGAATCAAATGGACGTCACATAAATGATAAGGGTTTTCAAATCTTATGCTCATACCTCAAAGTAATTTTCTGAGACTTGAAAACTTGGAATTACTTAATAGCTTTGAGAATATGATCAGGAATATCTTTACCAACATAAAGAGAATGCTTCGAGAGATGCTAACTACAAATGATTATGTTAGTAGAGTTCTTTTCTTTACCTGAATTTGTAAACCTAGCAACGAGGTAACCGATAAGGGCGTAAATGCAACCATCTGTGAAAATCATTATGAGTACCAAACCCAAGGACATTGGATCACCAGGACTGGATTCTTCCCAGACTGTATTCCAGGTTAAGCCTGTACCCTGGACTTCCCTTCGTACAGCATAAAGACATCCAAAGGAAAAACTGGTCGACATACTTAGGCACTAGAACAGAATTTCAAAAATCTACTGTTCAAGTATTTAAAAATCTAAAGTTATAATTGTTGTGAAAGAAATTAATTCATACGATTAATAATTTGTAACCGAGACTCATACTAGCTTCCATAGCAATGACAATAATGTAAGGCATGTAGGTCAACAAAAACATGACTACAGATGTCACAGCAGCCAAACTCGCTGAGCTGAACATTGTTGAGATCATATAGCTGAAAAAAATTGATTTGAATCGACAAACTATATTTCAGCCCTATATATGTATTAATAAATTCCGAATTAAAGAATGACTTACCAGAATGCAACAACTGAAAATATATAATCGAAAAATAAAACGAGAATCAAGAACGGATCAGATTTGGGAAGAATTTTTCCAGCGACGAGTATCAAAGCAATACACAACATTACTATGGATAGTTCGATGAACGATGTTATCCACCAGGCAAAACTGTTTCTCCACGGTTTTAATCCCATGACACTCATGACCTAAAATAGACATTTCAAATTAAAAGACAATAGATATAAATAGAAAAATGAAAGAAAACTGATATTAATTATCAATACCATAGCATTTTGAGATTCCCTTTCCCAAACAATATGCCTAACAGCTGATCCAACGCACATCATCAAAGCGAAGAAGAAACAAACTATGATTCCTTGAGATTCGTACAATGTAGACTGAAATCTGCAATAAAAGTTCTAGTATAAATATAAAGCTAATAAATTGACAAAGATAATACGATTTTAGTTTCTTCTCTGTTCAATTTATTACTCACGGGGCATATTTCCAACAAGGATACGGCATCTGTTCAGTTAATGTTACCCATTCTAGATTAGATCGGGACTTTAATTTAATAATCGCTCTATCAATAGAATCTTGGATCTGAATAAATCCTCGGACATATCTCATATTCTCTAAGAAATCACCCTCTGGTCCAGGAAGCCAGAACTGGTTTTTCAATCTTCTAGTCGATGGGACGTAATCAATGTCCATTCTTATTTTATATGTGACATTATAAGGCAAATCGTATTCTAGAGACCTTTTATGAGGATGAGAATCTTCAAGAAAGACTACACCAGCCAAGAATTCGTTTGTTTCCATCAACGTTTTAGCTTCTTCTTCCAATTCTTCTTCAGTAGAGAATCCTCTAAATCGGTCCAAGAGGACACAATCCATCAGATCATTCAACATCCCAATCATGGTTACTAATCTGAAGGAGGCCGAAATTAAATTAATTCAAGTAAAGAAAAAGAAAAAATAAATAAACGTTTAAATATTTTCCGTTTGTACAAACTAAAGTAAAATTCAACTTACCCCTTGTGCTTCTTCAACTGCCAAGCAACCTCACTCAAGTCAAGACTTGAAAAATCGACATTAACGTTTTCCCCACTCATTGATTTGACCGCAACCTTCATAACATCAGAAGACATAATATCCTGTAGATCCTTTAAGCTATCACCCATTTCCGTTAGACTTCCGATAGAAACAAGTGTTTTTTGAAAACTATTCATTAAACCTGCGAATTTGTCCAGTTCTCCGAAACTTTGATTCGAGATCTTCATAACTTCTTGGATTAAGGTTGTATTAGGAGAATAAAGTATTCGACCTCTCAGTAAAGGTTTCACATAAGACCAGATGATTTTTCCAGCTGTCATGCCCAAAACACTCTTGTAGGTGTCTCTGCAAAATTCAGCTGTAGACAGACGATTATTAAGTACATAGAAAATACGTGGATTTAAATTTAGAAAAACGATTCGTTGGTAACTCACTTGGCAAGGAATTTAATTCTCGTTCATCGAATTTTTTTCTATTGTCTTCAATGGAAGAAATCACCTTGTAAAATTGACCACCTTCATTTACTAGTGGCTTGCTACACAACATTTTACTGGCCTCTCCAAGAAATTGACCGCCTAAAATAATTTGAATATTCAATATGCAATTTATTTCTAGTAATTAATAAATTTTTACCAGAACCAAATTAAGAGGATGTTTATGAATAACTCACTGGACATAGAATCAGAATAATTTGTACTCGCAGCTGTTCTCGCTGAAGAAAGACTTGATGCGAGTTTTTCTTTGAAGAATGGCACAAGTTCTGCAGCAACACCAATATTTTCCAGGACATCTTTTCCATCAGCTTCCGTCAGATTAGCATTCTTCAAAATATTTTTAACGTTTGCTGTCATGAGCTGTAATGTCAATTGTTATATTACCTTCACTAATAATTTTCTACTATTCCTGGATCAATCAAAAAAATTAAATTAAATAGTGGAATCGTACGTTTTTGAAGATGTACTCGAAATTGAGGTTCGTGATGAGAGTGATCATTATATTTTGAGTATGTTCACCATTCAGTTCACACAGAATTGAACTAATTTCTTTAGCTGTAACGTGGCTCTGATCAAAACTCAACATCTCACTTAGCTTCGTGGGCGAACAAATTGTGGCTTTCAAATCCAAGGCTCGACGTTCTTTTAGGAATACAGAAATCATATCGACTTTAGATTCACTCATAATCCTCACTGCGTCATTTGAAATTCCCGTTTTTTCAACTAGATACTTTCTGAGAACGTCCCAATTTTTGAACATCTCTTGTACTCCATCTAAAAATAAACATTCTTGGAAATTTCTTTCTGTAACTATTATAAATAGACCGAGAGAAAGAAAGTAATTTAATACTAACATTTCATGTTCAAAAGTCCCAAATTCTTGAAAATCTCCATTGATTCAAGGGTCCTCACCATAGTTCTTAGGTCTTCTTTAATCAGAGGATCCTCGATAAAGGGATCGACGTCGTCAAGAATTTCGTTCAATCTGTTTAAGAATATTAAAGATTTTTTAAAAGGAAGCAATACTTTTTAATAATAAATTGTTAAAACAATATTTTTATTTACCCTTCAAAGAGTTTGTCAATAGTTTTTCCATTCACGATACCAACAACGCCGTCAACAAGATCCGGAACACCCAAAGCATCGGAAACATTCTCAAAATCTATTTTGCTAGCCACATCGAATAAGTTTCCTCCTTCCTCCATAACTGCAGACAAGTGTCTCAAAATGCTTTTTAACCACTCAAGATTCCAGGCAGCTTCTTTCCTCCAGAGTATAATTTTTTGGTCAATGAATTTAAAATTAAGACTCTTGGCAAGAAATCCAGATACTTCATCCATAGAAGCGTAATTTGAAATTTTAGGATTGAAGAGAAGAAGTTTTTTACAGTGGTTGCTACTGAGAATTTCGTAAAGAACTGTTGCATTTTGGCAACGTTTTGGAGGATGGCAAAGATTACTTTCCTCTTCACCTGACAATAAATTTACATTTATTTTTGCATCTGGAAGCATATGCTTTACAGTTTCCACATCTGGGGTTCGAACAACTTCAGTAAGAGGTTTCCAAATCGGTACGTATTTCTCTGCCAGATTTGTTAAATTTCTTATGTGTTCATGATTGGTTGCCGAATCCAACAATTGTACGTTTTTCTCTATTGCATCCAATATTCCAATCATCACGGTGATATACCTTAAGAGATGGGTTTATGTTTCAATTTTACATTAACTTTAAAAATTTAATTTAATTTATAAATATTATAATAAATACTCACAATCCTGGTCTTGAATATGAATGTCCGCCAACAAATTTGTAAAAGCATTCATTAACTTCCTTGTGATAAGTAGCATTCTGATGATCCACTAAAATATCCACTACGTAGTGCAAAGAATTTTCTAAAGCGACCATGAAGCTCTTAAGTGTCTTTTTATTATTTAGATATTTATAGTGATTGATCTGTCAAAAAATTTCTTAATATAATATAATAATTCAAAAAAATTCGTGTGAAAAAAAAAAAACCAAGAGAAGAACTCAACAATAATTTCGAAAAATTCAAAATCTTACCATATTGATAGTTTTATTCCAATAAAAATCTTTTAGCATCGTCTCTTGAATCTCAATCACTTTCATTTTATTCAACTTGCATATTAATTTTGAATATTCTGCATGTCGTATTAGTTGAGTATTTAAAATTTCTAACACGAGTGTGTTACACCAGGTACAGTTTCTGAAAATAATTTAGAGAAGAGTAGATTGGTTCCTTTGTAAAGAAATTTACTATATATCTACTTACTCATCAGAAGATGTAGAATTTAAGATGTTGTGCAGAACATCTATTGATTTTTTCATCGCAGAATGAGCTAATTTTCTCAAATCCTTATTCCTATACCTTACAAGGAAATCTTTGAAGGTTCCCTCTTCAAAGGAAGTCCACCATGTGGGAATTTTAACGTTGATAAAACCTTCTGACATAATTCGTATTAAAGTGGTTTGAAGTTTGTAGACTTTCTCCATGAGATATGTTTTATTAAAGATTGAATATTCAGGCTCGGAGGAACTTCGAATCTCATATAAACGATTTTTCTAAACGATATAATAAGAAACATATAATAAGTCATAAAATTATGAAATTTCTATAATAAAGAGATAAGTAAATAATAATTACCTCAGCATAAAAATCGAGAGGCAAAAAATCCTCAGCTGAAAGTATCTCACCACTGTTTATTATTTTTTGACAAACTATTGTAATGCTCGAGAGGATTCCCTTCTTTCTCACAAAATTCGGTACTATCAAATATTTATCTATGTCGCAAAGTTTCACTTTTCCAGCGAAAAATTGTTCAGCAAAGTCATCCAGTCTTTCAGAGTTGACAAAAGTATCAACAAGAGTTATTGCGAGATTTGGTAGGTCCTCAACAATTGTCAGAAGGGGTTTTATTTTCGAACCTTCGTAAATAACTCTAAGCTTTTGCCAGATATCTCCTCCGGACAAAAGTTCCAAAATCGACGAGAGAACTTGAGGTAGCCTAATTAAGAAATAAAATAAATAAATAAAAATGTATACGATTTCAAGAATGTGTTCTTCAATAAAAAAAAAAACAAAGCTTAAGATAAACAACCTGTGTACTTGGCCCATAAGCGAATCATCTGGAAAATATTCAGTTACAAGTTTGTTCACCCAAGAAAGTTCAGTCTTATTAATCATTTTCCACGTATCAATAGAAAAACCTCTCCAAGTTGTAGCATTAAAAATACTTGATTGGAAGACAAGTTTCGGATATTTAGATCTAAGTTCTATAATTTGCTCCAGCAAAAGAGAGACTGATTTTGAAAGAGGCGTTACTCTTTGCAATACGTCTGTGTGACCATTTGCTACAACCTAAATGGGCAGAAATAATGCTTGTATTACGAAATATTTGTTTTAAAAAATATTATGTGCATCATGGGAAAATGTATAATATACAACTAAACTTACAAATAGTTCCTCGCTCGTTAAGCTCTTTAGCAACTGATTAAAATCGAAAGAACAAATTTCCCTTAGAAAATGTGTTGCATTAGGTTCAGCCCAGATACCAAGTTTAGGATGAGATGTACACCAATTCTTTTTAAAATGTTTTATCGTATAGGGTTGCATCGTTATGGGATCAATTTCGCTTAAAATAGCAATGAGCGAAATTGTTTCTGTGGGATTATGTTCAAATAGTTTCATGAGCTGATGAACGTGTCCTTTTTCGAACAAATCCCAGGTATGAATCTCATCATTTATCAAATTTATTCCACTCAAAGTTTTTGCTATGTTGCTCAAAACTTCGGAAACGCCTTCAATTATCAAACGGTAAGTCCTACCCTCTGGATTGTTCTGTAAAAATCAAAAAATATCTTTACATCTCTTTAACTATTAATGATTGATAATAATTAAGTGGATTTCTAAAATAGAAACCTACACGAAGTATTATTCCACCAACTTCATCCACATTGCTGTTAAGCTCCCGCTTCAATGTTTTCAGCAAACTATCAAAGTAATTTTCTCCAAAAGGAACATCAATTTTTATACCACTTTTTGTGCGATTTTCGATTGTCTTCCCTAAATCGTACATGTCGATTCCCAAGCTTAAAAAGAAAGATTGATAGTCGGAAAAAGGCCTTTCCCAAACTGCAGCCTCTTTCATATAAAGATCAGTGAATGCATTAAAATTGTCTGGGTCAAGGTCACAAGTAAAATTTTTCAAAATTCTGTACTCATCGACAGAAAGGTCTACCCTAGAGTTAGAGAACCAGGAGAATATTGCTGAACAAGATACATTTCTTCTTTTTATGGAATTAATCGCTCGACTGTCTACTGTAGGATCCGAAATTCCGTTTATGAATGTTGCTATTATATTAGGAAGACGATTATAAGCTATTCCAATCACACTCTTGTCCCTGAATCCAAGCAAAGAGAGAATGTTGATATTTTTTGGATCTGAAAGCAGTTAATCTTAGTTATTCAAATGATTACAAGGAACGGAAAATAGTGTATAATTTTATATATTCCGTGGGTTGCTTACCTTCATTGAAAATACCAGAAAAAAGAACTGTCACTTCATGTAAAACATTAGTCAAATATTTTCCGAGAGCGAGAAAATAATTCAAATCTCTTGATTTTTCCATCGATTTCCATACATCTTTTGCTGACGAATGACTATGCAAGATGTCCACCCCTTCATCAATTTTATTATCGATGAAATACAGTATTTTTCTAAAATAGTGTAAATAAATTATTGGGTATACTTCTAAAAAGTTCACCCTAGAATATCGACTCGATACTTGTGCTAGGAATTCTTTTTTTTCACAAGAAAATGTCAATAACTTAATTGCTGTCAGCATGCGATGAAACTCCATCCGCTTAATATTTTTTATTTTTGAAAAGAAATAATTTACCTGGATTGATTTACTGCTCCAGGTAAACTTTCAGTTACCATTTTCTTGACCTCCGGCAAAAAGTTTTTCATGTAAACAGAGAGACTCGGTGTGTCTGATAATCCGACATCTTCTGATGAATTTAATAGAGAGTTCACTTTTCCAACTAATCGACGAAATCTTAAATAACCTTCTGTCCAGTTAAAAGGTGGCAACTGAATGGAACTGTTGTGCTGAAACTAATTGTTTTCTATAAAGTAAATGAAACCAAAGAACAATACTTTAAAATAAATTGACTGAATACATTTAAAATTATTTCGCGGAATCGACTTTGTCGGATTCTGGCATAAAATATGTATTCTCTCAACCTACAATTTTCCGAACTTTATTTAATAAAGGCTGTTCGTTCCACTCCTTGATTAAAAGACTTGGGTCACAGGATACTTTCTCTATTTCTCTCATCAACTCTCGACTTCCTGTTCTGAACTCTAGAGCCTCTCCAATACTTTCATTCTTGATACAGGGCCAATCTGGTTCTCGTGATTTATATTCGTCGACGGCAGACATCTTAAATCAATATCAAAAATTGAAGTCCAAAGGAATCTCAATTAATAATAAATAATGCAGAAGGGACATAAAGAAATAGAACTTACAAAATGCAAAGGGATTTTTACAGTCATGTCTACAAAGTCAAGAGTCACAGGTGCGAGATTTCTCAAAAGTTTACTCAACAAACTTGAAGTCTGTGGCATCAAATTCAAGACATCTCCCAAATCAATCGTGTGATTTTTCTTTTGAATTTGGTCCACAACATTTTCGACGTTATCAGAAAGTAAAGAAGCAGCCCAAGCCAGAGCATGCAAATCCTCCCAGTTACTTAAGGCTTTTGCATTGAAAAGAGGATATTCCATAACAGTGAACAGTTTGCACAAAACGCCTACGCTGCAAAAATATGTAAATTGTCATTAAAGATTTAGCCAAAATGTCGTTAAAATCGGCCTGCATCAACTAACATTTTCTAAAAGTTTAATTTTAACGAACCTGACTTCCCAAGCATCTGACACGGTTACATCCTCTGTCCAAGACTGTATGAATTTTTCCATTAGCTCATTTAAATTAGCAACATTTTTCTCTACATCTTCTTGATGTAAAAGGGAATCAACATAATGATAAATCTCCACAACTTTTTCATTGAATCCTGTCCAGTTGAAATCCTTTTTCTTGATATAAATCGACTTATCGTCTTCTATGCTTGACAAGTTGAAACTAAGCGTTGATTCGACAGTTTTTATTGGTCGGCAAATTAGATTCTTCAAAAATGTGACATTTGAACCTGGAGGAAAGTTTATAAGATTCAGCGCTTTCGGTTCCATGCACAAATCTCTGGTCAGATTCGAGTATCCTAGCAGTCTCAACACCTATAAAAATATGTATATTCATATAATATGTATATCAAGTGTTATAAATATACAGCAAAATAGAAAATGTGATGAAAAATATACAAAGAAGATTTTTTACTGACTTTTGGCCTATCCGCTGCAGTCAAATAAAAAGATTTAATCAACTCAGGTTTGTGAATCCGAACTTGGGCAATCCACTCAGTAGGGTGACTTTGAAGATCTTCTAAAATATTTCCAGCAAGCAGATCCATTTTGACTAAATTTGGTTCAATCGTGAAGTAAGAAAAACTTCTTAAGCCCAGCATCTTCGCCATACTCAGGTGAAGACCCAATCTGTTCAAATGAATAGTATAGAAAAACAACAATTAAGACAAAAAATCCAAGACATTAATAAAAAATTGCTTACACATCCAAACGTCCTTGAGATTGATTTTCTTCAAAAGCTTTTCGCCATTCGTACGAAATTGGAAACGAGGACCAAATGGGAGATTCGAATCTTTTCGATTCCACGTCCTGAAGATAAGCTACAAACAACTTAACATTTTCTATCGTCGCTGTCAGATTAGATCTTTCGAAATTCATCGGTCTTTGTAGAGCCATGTAAATAAATGTTGTTAACGTGTTGTCTATCTAAAAAATAAATATCATTTTTATTTTTGTAACTCTTTGTATTCTTCTTTCGGTCCATTTTCCACAACACTTACAATTCGACTGAAATTTCCCATTTCGAAGACGTTGTAAATATCAGATATGAATTTTTGTCCAGGTTTTCTACATATTGTTCTATTCAGATACGTCAGTTGATCCTCTTTTTCTCGAATGTCTGTAAATATTTCATAGAAAGTATGTTCTTCGCACAATGCTTCTTCGATTTCCTTGGTTTTTAAAACCTCCAAGAGTTTCTAAAATTCATTTTTGAACCATATTATAAACGAATAAAGAAAATTGTTGTTTAAGAATTCGAATTTTGGATATTAATAGTTGAAATACTGACCTCGAGAAAATCCAAACGAGAAAAAGAATTTATAACCGCCCTGTAAGCATCCGGTTCTACATTCGATAAAATATTTCGTACTGTGGTTTCATGATTTCGGGCAACAAAATTGATCTTGATTAATAATTCCTCATGAATTATTGCAACATGATGGGTCATTTGAACCACGTTGTTCGTCAATGATACTAAATACGAAACCATGTTCAGTATTTTTTTCGAAAGGAAGTTTTTAAGGCCATCCAACACATCCGCTGCACTGAAAAGTTTATTTAAGGATTTAAGAAAGCATGTTTATATCAATGAATAAAGTACAATAAAAATTATACAATCATAAAATTGTCCAAGTTTTTTTATAAGATTCCAGTCTAATTAATAAATAACTCTTGAAATGTTGTCCCCATTTTGAATCATGCTCTTTGTCCCACTTCAATAGGGCCATTGAAACTAAACGGAAGTCACTTGACTCACATCTGTATTTTATCTTCGTGTTGTTGTATCACTTTGTTGGTGAGCTTAATACCATCTTGTAAAATTAGATATGCAATATCCAAAGCTTTTGTGATATTTTTCTCATAGTCGATATACTTTGAAGCTACATCATTAACGTTTCCTCCAATTTGGTGTATCAGACTAGATACATTCCCTCCTTGAATCTTTCCATTATTTATGACGTCCTTTACCAAAACAAGCAAATCTTTCATCTTCAGAAAAGCATTACGAGCTAATTTCCATTCATCTCCTTGAAAAACTGGATCGAGTACAGCTATCATTTCATTTATGCTGAAATTTTCATTTTTAAATACAGTTATTCATATGTTTGTGTTATTAACATGAAAATTATCTATACGCTATTATTGTAACTTACAAAGAAGGGTCTATCTCCTTAAAGGAGACGTTTTTGAAAAGAGGAATAATCTTTGGCACCCATTCCTGAATCTTCAGATATTTGGGAACATATTTATCTACGATTCTGAGGCCAAGAATTGATTCAACAGTTTTTTTGATGTCCTTGAAAAAATCGTAGTCTTGAAATTTAGCCATAGCACGACTGACCATTTCCAAGAGGCCGGTAAAATCTAAATGATTCGTCAATTGTTCCAAAATACCAGGAATTTTTGCCGGATCTATTTCGCAAAGTACTTTTGATATCGTCAAGAGATCCTCTTCATTCGACACAACAAGATATTTCTTCAAGCTTTCGGCTGAGCAGATGATGTCTTCGATGTTAGATGAACCAAAACCTTCAATCAACTAGTTTAAAAATCAAAAAGAACACTGATAGTTATACAGATTGAACACTGCATAGTTATAAATTTTACTTTATCACTATTTATTCTGAAGACTCACGTATATTAATTTAATTGAAGAATTGAAGAGTCCATCGATCAAACTTTCTGTAGCCTGAGGCACTTGAGTTTTCAAGGATCTCTTTATCGTTTCATGATTATTAAACAAATCCCCAAGACGAATTCCTTTATCTAAAAATAAGTATTTTAATTAATAATTTTTAAGACAGTGACAATTTTCAAGGATGAAATTTTAATTAAAATCGTGTCAATACTCACCAAAAAGTTGTTTAATATCTGGTTGGGTAAGAATTTGGGCCATTGATTTGAGGAGCTGAATACCTTTTGGCAGAAAAGAGACTGCTGAAAGGATTGTGTCATTTCGTAGAACTGTTTGAAGTTCTGTGATCAATGGACTCAACCTGTAATGTAATGTATATTATTATTAATTATTATCATCACTTGCTTAGTATTAATTTTAACTAATTAATTAAACACAATTTCCAGCAATTACATATGAAAGTGATGGTGTCAAGGCACCTTGTTTTTGTAATTAGACTTACATAGCACTTTTATAAGATGGCACTTCCTCATATTCAGAGAGTGGTTCGCAAGGATTTCCCACACTACAAACGAAGCTTTGAACGAATGGCAAGATTCCATCTTGAGGCATAAACCTCGCAGGGAATTGGCATGTGGGAAAATATTCCGGATCGACATTATCACGGACAGTGTAAAGAATCATAAATACGAAAATTGGCCATAGAAATACGAGACTCAGTACGCCCTGAAATCAATTATAATATTTATTTAATAATTGCTGTTTTATTACTATCAAAATATCGAAGTATTCATTCTATCATTCTATGAAGCATTTTAATTTAAACATTATGGCAAAGTATACATCTACAGCAATCTTACTTATTGCGAAGATTCTCTCTAATAATTTCATGTTTTGCGCATTTAATTAAGATTTTTTAAAAAACTTATGAAATCAAGCGAACTTACCGGCTGTCGTTTTCTAACAACATAGTTCTTCCAGAGGAGGAGACCAAGTTGGTCACCTCCCATTTTCCTGCTTCGAAAACCTAAGTAGCAAAAATAAATTAATAATTCTACTTTTAAAGCACATTAGTTTATATATTAATAAATTTGCTCCTTAAATCTAAGATCTAAACACTGCTGACAATTTTTAAATAAATACTAATGCAATCGTCAAATTAATTGGAAAAAATATATGTAAACTTTAGAAGAAAGACTTGCTTGTTACTTGAACTCTCATTTAATTTGCTTAATTATTGTTATTTTCATCAACGCTTTGTAAAAAGAGGAATTTCCATAATTGAATAATAAGTATGTATGGCAGATAACAGTTTTATCTCTGAAACTGCTTTTCCTTGCAAAATAGAAAGCATAAAATAATTATTTATTGTTAGAAACCTTGAATAATGATGCGCTTCCTTGAAAAATTTCCAATTTAACCATTTTTAGTTTGTATACTGACTATACTTCGCAATACAATATAAATATCAGCTTCTACTTCGTATTCCTTTCATTTACTCATAACTTTATCACAAACTCTTTTTCCGCTAAAGAAGATAATTCAATCTTTATATTATATCAACTCGAGCTGATATTAATTATTTAAAAAATGTATATTATTATTATTTATAGATAATTCTTTCTTGAATCGAAAAAAAATCTATTAATAACAGTTTATTTTAGAATCAGTTAAATAATTACGTCATAGTAATACTAATTTATAAAAGACAATAGAATATTTCCAACAGATATTGAGAGAATTTTACAGACATGATCTATTTTGCAAACAATGACCAATATATATTTATCTCCACGTGGGACGTCTTATTATTCTGTCGTTTTTCAAACAATAAAGGACGTGATTATTATTCCTGATAATAAAATTTAATTTAGGAACAAGAATTTTTTATTTACAAAAAAATCCCATTTTTCAATACTCACAGAATCCCACAGACCTGTTCCTATTCTCATTTCTGAATCTAAATTTGCAACATTATAAGAGTACAATAGATGTTTTATTTTTTACAGTTTCCCTCTACAATTATCACATTTTTTAAAGGATGATAGTTCCTTTAAGAAATGAAGGCAATAATAGCCTTGCAGACTATATAACCAATCAACCATAATATTATGGCTGCAATAGTAGCAACAACCATAATATTATGAATGATACGAGTTCATCCTCTCACTATTCGTAATTGCATTGCATCTACTACGAATTACATGTTTCGTAAGCCATGTAAAATTCTTAAAAGCCGAATGCCGCACTTGAAACAAATGACATGCCGTGCACTGAAGAGTGCAAATTACAGTTTATGCTTCATACACTAAAGCTAAATCTGCACAAACTGAAGTCTTCTTGAACTACTGCTTTCGATCAAAAACATCAACGAAAATTTGCATTCTTCATTCTGTGCTTAAATTCTAGAAATAAAAGAAAATAATGTCCAAAGACTGCATTTGTTTGTGAATCATAAGGTCAAGATTCATACAGAATGACAAAAACTGCTCTTACGCTAGTCCGATAGTGCATATGACACTTGGAAATGTTTTACGATTTACGCCAATACTCTGGTCGAAGAGCTGCAGAGTTCAAGGCCATCGACCTGCACGTCATCAGTAGACAGTCTTCGTCTTCCGTAGGAAACGGTCTCAAGTCAAGGAAAGTCTCGGAAGCAGTGGTCGAACTAGTTTTTTGTCATGAAAGGAAGACATCGATCTGTGATCCACTTGTTTAACAATACCGATGTGAGTAGACTCTCATTGTTTATGTTTATCGCTTGATTGGCCTTCAGTTATGGGAATTCATTCAAATCTAGCTGGAGGAAATTCTACCAGTTGCGAAAACAAAGGAAGAGAGAATCTAACTGATAACTGATGATCTAACTCACAAGATTTTTCCCATAAAAAACATAGAGCTGCAAATAATAAACTTGTGTACTTAAAGATGCAGAAGGTAATTGAATGGTTATCCAAATAAGATGTTGCATCTACCTTTCAATTTAACTTTTAGATTTTCGTTTTCAATGTTTACTTTTCTCCGTTTAAACTCATTTAAAATATGTAAAGACATTGCTGTTTGAATAGAATTTCAACAGTAGAAGAGAAATATGTTTTTCTTGTGCATTCTAATGTCGCTAATTAGATGAAAACACTGTGTACATTTTACTTGTACTCATGGCTATCAGAATTTTGCAATGCAACTTTGCAATAGGTAAATATGTCAGTAGCCGAGAGCACTTCAAGTTCATCCTTCTAAAAGTATAATTAAAAGTATTAAAAAAATGTTTCACATTTTAAAGTTTAGGAAAGAGAATGAACTTTATAACTTTATCAAACTTTTTTTTTCTTTTTGTTCATTTACTTTTAGTATTGTTTGGTTTCATTAAAAATATTGATTTCATAAGTACATCATTAGTAATTTATAAACGACTTTGTTATTTGACAATCAGAAAATTTTTTATGGAACTTATTTGCGTAATTGATGAAGGCAAAAAGGAAATGCATCTCACGTTGCATGGTACAGGTGCATAAGTGATTGGCGGGCAAGTTTAATCTCGAGTTTAATTACACAACACACATGATCTTTGATTTCTGCTTATATTAGCAAATTAGTCATTCTACAAGGATAAGGAATAAAGTGTCATTTTTGTCATTGATGAACATATTTTTCGAAGAGAGCTAATAATGCTTTTAATTGTCATGAAATAATTGAATTTTTCTAAATCTCATGCAGCTTCAAGTCTTTGAAGCTATTATATGTATAATAAGTTTATGGTAGTAGTTAATGAAAAAAAAAAACTTCCTTTGATATATCCTACACATGAAAAGCAAAGATATACGACTGAATAAATTATTTAAACTGGACTTGAACAATATACCTTGTACTCATTATTTATGTACTAAAGATTATACATACAACTCGTTTTCTTATTATCAATCTTTACTAGTCTAATAGATATGATTTAATGTTAGGTAGAATGCTTGTTTACATTATTTTTAAAAGCGTCAAATAGATTTTCCAATTAAAGAGTGTATTTTACTTCAAAATTCATTAATTTACATCAATGATTTTTAAGCTAGTAAAATTTGCATCCGTCGCCCATTACTGTTAATTTATTCGTTTTATTTTAATGGATTAACTCCGCATTCTTCATCAAAAGAGTAACTATTTTTATACATTTTTTTCGGATTTTCTTAATGATCAAGAATCAAAGATAAATACTTGTTATTGCATAAAAAAATTTATTACTTAAATGATTATTTTCTCCGAGGCTACATTTTTTGAATGCATTGGATCAAATTATGTGCAATGCACAAAGAAAAAACGACTTTCTTATGTTCTTTAAATGTCTTTAAATGTTAAAGTAATTTTCTTTAAATTCCTCATAATTATTGGTTATAAGGGAAACTTCGTTTAATATATAAAATTATATATTGAAAATACTTATATGGATGGAAGTAGTCTACAAAATGCTAAGCAAGCAAATATTTTAAACTTTCAAAGACTCGACTCTTAACTTTAGTATTGGCTTCTCTGGAATTTAATATTAAGAAATGAGTAAGAACGCCACCTTGGCAATTACTTTCATAATTGTATCAACAGCTGAAAAAAGTGAATCTAATGCGTAATTATAGCTCTTCTTTTATCACGCGATATTATTCTAATTTATGTAATAAAATTAATTACATTTCAATAAGGAATTAATATTATATGCATTGAATTAGTAATAATCAACTATAGATGATTTAGTACAGAAAATATAAAACTTTAAGTCACCTAAAGTTGATGCAAAATATATTTTATTGATATTATATTTGAAAAATTATAATTCATCAAAATTTTGGCTTATACATTAATGTTTTATAAATTTAACTGCGTAAGTCATATATCAAGATGCATTAGGGTATAACGGAACGGAATTTGAACTTCAAACTTTGAAGCATTCACAATCTTACAATTTCAAATTAATATCGCATTTATTTTACTCCATTTTCTAATTATTTCTTTTACTTTTAGAAACATACGAGAAACATTTACTTATGTAGTTTCTGGAATAGTAAAATATTATTTATCATTTATTTGTTAGAGTTATGTTAAAAACATAGATTACCGGTTATAAATGAGGAACATTTTTATTCTGAATACCAAAACCAAGGAGCTATTCACTAAGAAATCATATGAATGCGACTCCGGCAATCCCAGGGAAATCATTCGAGGAAATTCTGCCGGAAATTTCGATGGAGACAAAAGAAATTTTAGATAGCAATAAACCCTACGTTTCGAACTCTTCGGAGCAAACAATGGGAAATCACGTGATTCATAAAGGAATTATTTATGGATTGCCGCATTCATGTTGTTTTGATTCTCTAATTTATTAGTAAACAGCTCCTCGACCAAAACTCTAGAAATAGTTTGTAACTATCTTAAAAGTTGAAAGCTATATTGTTCCAGTACACCTTTTCCTACTGAAATTTACAGTGAATGGTATGTGCGGTGATAGGTGGTTTTGTGCATGAATTCCAGCTCTGATTGGAGTTTAGACCAATTTGATGACAATTACACTATACTATACATACAAAAAAAAAACATTACTCGAAACTTCAGCTATATGTAAACTAATGGTTACCATTAGCCATGAATGTTTCAACGTAACGTAAGAAGGAAAATGTAAAAAGCTCAAAAGTTGATATTGTTCAGCGTGAATATTATTATTCAGTTTTTGTTCGCGTATTTGGTTACTCATCAAATCATCAGTAGCATGAGATGCAATTTTTATTTTCAGCTGCTATAAAAACGTTTCAGTTGAAAACGAGTTTAGAATTGTTTCCAACATTTCCTTCCAACTTGGTTGGAAAGGAAAGGATCTTATACTAACACAAGATTTACTCTGATTGTAAATAGTACAGTAAATCCTGGGTAAGTATACGGAATGGGTATTTTCCATTTTTTCAAATTTGGTAATGCACTCTTTCTTTATATCCCAAATCTGTAATGAACTTCAATAATAAAGAACTCTAAATAAGTCACAAACATCTCCCAATGCACAATATTTTGATTGCAAGTTGTCATCAAAATTCTAAAGAGTGTGCATTCGATTGTTGTTACAGTAAGCACATTATGAAAACTCCAATACAAATATTGCAACTTTAGAACATAAAGTTAACTGCTTGTTTGCAGTATTTCAATGACATCTTCAGATCATAATAAATATTCTAGGATCAAAGTGATTAGATTGATTATAGATCAAGCTACAAGAAGCCTTGGTAACTCTATATATACGTCTGAATCTTGACCACAGAAGTCTATGAATTATGGAGTGTAAACACTTGCTCAAAAATGGAAATTTTTGACTCTTTTTACAGTTTTTTGCATTAATAACTCGAAGAAGATGGTAGTTTTTGTCAGCAGTGTTTAGATTTTTTTAAATCCAAAAAAGAGAAATTTCGTTTTACCAGGTTTGGAAGGCTAACAAAGGGTTTCATCCGTAAAGAGTAGCCTTGGGAGTAAATCTTAAGCCTAAAGGTCCTGCACGGAGGTTCTTTTGTGCACGCGTTTGCTTCTCTTACTCGCGAACGGTTTTTCACTCTCTGTCCTTTATTTCACTTTCTTTTCAGCACGAAATGCTTCACTCGGACTCGACCGTAGTGACTGCCTCTGACTGGCAATTCGCGTGTCTCGACGAACGACGGCTCGACTAAGACTGTCGAACAAACACGTGGTCCTCACTGCAATCGGCTTCGACACTTACAGCCTGAAATGTGTATGGATTTACGCTTACACTTCTTCGGGCACTGCTAGACCATTTGGCAAAAGACAAGAACAAGGACGACGAGAAAGTACGATCTAGATACGGCACTGGGTCTGATTCGAACTTCAGCTGTTTATTAAACAACCAATGACCGGTCAATCGAGAATTGACGACTGGGACGAGGTCGGTAATCATCGATAATAAACAGTGGGGCACAATACATTGCAATCTTCATTTAATTTTGAAGATTTTGCTCGAGAATTTAAATGGACCCAAATGTTAAGCTCAGAATTCCATTCTCCATTTTACTCAATGAAAATTATAAATAAATTTTTTTTCGCTCTGTAGCGCTAATCTTTTTTCAATTATAAGACTGCATACAGAGAGAAAAAGTATTTAATTTTGATACTTTTTTCATAAAACGAAGAATTCAAAATCTAACTTCAAAATTGAATATTTTCATTTTACTTAAAAAATATTTGAATTAGATATTTTCTCGCTCTGTACGCATAATTCTAGTTAAAAGTTGATTAATTCTACAAAGGGAAAAAATTCCAAATTTAATATTTGTTGAGTAAAATGAAGAAATCGAATTTCTAGATTAGAACTTGGCTCCAACACCCTTAATAAATTCGCAATTAATGGAATTTCCTCAAATTTTCTTTATATTAAACTAGAATTCTTTATAAAAAACTGGTAGAGCCCAATTAAGATCGATTAACCAAATGGATCCGATTAAAATATCGTTTTCAATTGTGTTTCTTAATAAGAGCTCACACGGAAAAAATTAGTTATCGAAACTTTCCTTGACTGTTATTGACTTTAGGATACGTCAAAAGTTTTAAAATATTTCATAACTTTTTTCTAAAATCTGAAATACTTTTCGTAAAGAATCCTAAAACAGTTATCGGAATTTTCATTGACTCTCAACATCTTGACCAAGTCAATGAAAATTTCGATAACTGTTTTAGGATTCTTTACGAAAAGTATTTCAGATTTCAGAAAAAGGTTATGAAATATTTTAAAACTTTTGACGTATCCTAAAGTCAATAACAGTCAAGGAAATTTTCGATAATTAATTTTTTCCGTGCAATTGGTTAATCGTTATCAATTGGGCTCTATCGGTTTTTTTAAAAGGGATTCTTGTTGTAAGTTCCTCTGAATTCCTTTGAATTGGATTAAATATCAATTTAAATTAAGCGAACTAATTTGGAAGTTAAACATTCCTAAACTTTTGCACGTTTATTTCTGGCATTAAAACCGGATGTAGATACTTTGAAAGAAAATAAAGAAAAAAAAATATTACACGCCACTACGAATGTTGTATCACACAAACTTTTGTATCATAACGTTGAAGATCTATATCAACAAATACTTTATATTAACAGGTGTAACGAAAAAATTATACTCGGAATAAAGAGTTGATGAAGTTAAAAGATACATACATAATAATTTTTAATAATTAGCCTATTATATACATTACATATCATTATACCTCTCAAAAACATGAATTATGATCTAAAAAGGCTTACATGATTTGCAAAACGGGATTATATAAGGATTAGAAAATATTTAAAAAAGTTCAAATTTTACCTGAAAAGCAAAGAATATTCTATGTAGTAGTTGAGAAATGTTCCTAATTCTGCAAATGACATAAGAAAACCTGTAATTGAGCTCGGTAAACCAGCATCGCGCCATTCATTATTAATATGATAGTCGAATAATCATTTCCGTCGAACTCAGGTTGCGAAACGCTTTTAAAGGTGATATTGTACAACACGGATCGTTATCAAGAAATGGAGGTATTTCAATTACAATTGAAAGCGAAAGCCTAAGGTGGGTTTTAAACAATTAGTCACACAAAATCGTTAAATGTTTAACGAAAAATCTTGTGGTAAAGAATAGGCAATAATCTAGTGCCTCGTCTAGCTAACAATTCTAAATATTCCACACAGAAATTTCGGAACTTGTTTTCAATATTTCTAAGAAAGAATCTCGAAGGTATGATGAAAAATAAAAAATTCTTGAATATAGAAAAATAAGAAAAAGAAAAGAGTTCAAAGGTGGGGTCCACACTAATATTCTTCCTAATATGTATTCAATAAAGTTTCCCTTTGCAGGAGTTAGTCAGGAATTCAGGATTGCACCCATGCTTTTCCTTACCATTCGCGAATCTAAAAATACCGCGTCAGGCATTTAAAAGAGAAAAAAAAGTCAAAAAACCATAAACTCGTCCGGCAAGTGGGTATAGAATCGAGCCACTAACATAATATGGTTGTTATTCGTGGCAAATACACTGGATTATTTCCACTTCTTCCACTCTATAGAATGGAAGAAGTGGAAATAGATATTCATCCTTTTTTTTCGATAGCATTATAAAACAAGATAAAGAAGATGGAAAGTAAAAATCTGTCTAAGATATATCTTAAACATATTTAAAAACAAGATAATGAAGTCAGTACAAGTGTCAACCCCAATTATTCTTGTGCACGATACGTCAAAGAGAAAACGAGATGTGTATTACACACACGAAAGCATTGCAATACTACGAGTATTGCATTACGTATTAGAGACCAAAAGATACGCGGTAAGGTGATATACGTGATGAGCAAGTCTTACTGCTCATAATAAAGAAGAGATAGGGTAACATGGATCAAAAAAATGAAATTTTTTAGAATATGTAAACCACTTATCACTTTTTCTTTTATATAATTCAATTTCATAATTTATGTTAATTGAAATGAATTGAAAAGAATTGGAATTGGTGCAAATTCTCATTTACGAAAGAACTGAAGAGATTTGAAATATATGAGAGTAACAAAAACGTAGAATAAATTATATACGTGATTGAAGCCAGGTTCAATGTCAGGCATTACGACATGATTACGAGCAGGAAATTTAATAAACAAGTTAAACAGACCTAATACATGAGGATACGCAAAATAATGAAGGATAGAGAAACCTGAATATTTGCACGTGTACTGGATAAGAAATGCTGAGTCAAAATGTCACAAAACTGAAGATGGTGGTTAAATTGAGGTTTCATTCTACTCATTCATATTTTATATTCTTTAAAAAAGAATGCACAATTATATACATTATATTCATTTAAAATATGATAAAATATGATAAAATATTTACTAATTTTACAAGAAACTAAGCATAAAAAATATTTTTTCTAATACCTCTACTAAAGGTATTGAATAAACTGATTTTTTTAAAAATCATAGTCACTTTAGTAAGTTGGATACATATTTCTAAAGTAGAAAGCTGTGAAGTAGTTTATCAACTAATTAGTCTTCATTAAGAACAATTTAAACTTTAGTAATAAGTAACAGAGTTGGACTAAAGATCATAACCGGGGCAACGATTGTAGATTGTGGACTAATTTGTCGTTAATACTCCTTGTAATTACTCTCTTTTCTTAACCGAATCCGCCTTATTACTTATAATAAAAACGTTTTCATTATATTTTTGGCTCAAGTGTAGATCTTCAGAAATTGTTAATTTAAAATTTGTCAACGTAAAATTGGTAATTTCAAACTTCAACACGTATCAGAAACCGTAATACAAGATTTAAAATAGCCAATTTATTCAATACCGGAAACATTTCCTAATAATACTATAAAGACAATAGAATAATTGAAGGCAAAAACACCAACACCAAGCACTATTTTCCTACTTATCGTCTCCTGGGAAAAATATTATTAAATGTTTTAAAATATTTAATAATGATAATTTATTGTTAAATAAAATATCTTTACAAATTAGTTCTTTATTTTCATGTATTGCATTTGTACATTTATCATTAGGCACATCATTGGTAAATAAAAATTCCTAAATAACATTTGTATTCGATAAATATGTAGAATCGTATACATGTAAAAAAATATTTTTCGATTCTACGCATCGAATTGCACCTAAAAATGGAAGTCTTTGGGTTTTTTTTTTCATTTTCTGAAATGAATTAATTAATATGCATGCATTTAGAATCTATATAACTTTAAACTTGAATTCGTCCAAACCTATCATAAAAATCTTGAATTGTAGGAAAGTGTGAGTTATAATTAATAAAATGCACATGAATAGGACGAATTACCTCATAAAATTTTATCCAGAGGCTAAACTCTCTTAATATCCCTCCAAATGTTACTTTAGTATGGCCAATAGCCATGTGTAATTGTAAATGATTTTTACGACTTCTAGTAGAATCTACAGCAGCGGATATTGTTTCATCGGTAATTAATTTACACATAGTTAGAATGAATATTCTAAGTCGTGGTGAACCCTGAAGTATTCTATGCACAGCATAATCCGTTATTTTCTTGCAACCATAACAATCTAATACCTCCAAACAAGGTAGTGGTCCCAATGTTTCACCAGTAATTTTGCACAAACCTGCTATTGATAAATGTCGAAGGTTTGGAAATAATTTGCAGTTTGCAATTCCATCATCAGTCACATACTTACAACCTATTTATGCAGAAATTGAGAATTAAATTATAAACTTAATTTTGTGACGTATGAAACAAATTCAGAGCCTTGAGGGCAAGAGATGAAGTGACTAAATATATATATTATGTATTCCACCTATTTACTCGTGCATAAGTAAATTAAATATATTTTGCACAGAAGACAGCGGTAGGTGAATCTTTTCCTCAACGCTGTTTTTTACACAAAATGGTTTTTATTTAAATACTCTTAAAAGAATTGTAAAGTAATAAAAAAAATTTTTATGAATTCAGTGAAATGAAAAATAATTGAAGTTAATTGACTTACCCATAATATTTAGAAAAGTAATTTTTTTGCAGTTTTTAGCCAGTTCCATTAAAAATTGATCACTAATATTGTGATTCTCCTGAAAGCTCAGTTGTTCGATATTTATCAATTGAGGAACTAATTTTAACCAGCATATATCTTCAATTTGAAATGCCCTTGTCAAAGCTAAATTCCTTATGGGGGACTTTTTAGGTAATACAATATCATCCTTTATTGAGAATCCACTCATACAAATCGTGTGTAACTTAGTTGCATGCTCGAACGCCTAAAAAAATTAAATCATATTTTTAGTTTACTGCAATTGAATCTATTTAGCATACAGTTCTTTAATCGTAAATATTAATTGTTGAAACAGGAATTATAGACACTTACCTCACAAAACCTTTGTATATGAATCGGCCAACCTTTTTCAATAATTAATTCTTCAATATTGTCTGTTGGAATATACCACAAAAATTTGTCGTGGTAGGGAGTGTCAATAAAAAGATATTTTAGATTTTCCATCGAGGCAAGTGCTTCGAATAGATCTTCGTCTAGGAATAAGTTGGAATCATAGGCATAGCCAAACTTTTTCAACTTGGCGCAATGTGGTTTCAGATAGTCAGATATACTTAGATTTAAATCGGAAGGATATGTCAAGTATAGCTCTTGTATATTAGGACACCATTCAAGAATATTTCGCAAGTCTAGTCCATTAATTCTAGTTACGTTAATCATAGTAAAATCAACAGTTGTTAAATGTCGTGGATCTTGTTTCAACACTTCCATAAAAGTGTTTAAGTCGACTGCATCTTTCATTTTTGACGACTGTTGGAATTCGTTTGATTTCAAGATGAGAATTTTATATTGGGAAAATATTCCAAAGCTTAAATATTGCCATCTTCTGCACACTGAAGTGATATTAAGAATAATATTGATATGTTCTATACACAATACAAATAACAGTAATAATCATCATCATTAATAAAAACAAATTACTTCATTCAGCAATTGATCAGCAGAAAGATTGAAGTCCTGATTTCTTTTACTGTAACATGATTTTAAAACGAAAACGTTTTTAATTGAAACAGTTTACTTTGACGTTTAACATTCACAAGATTTTATGCTTAAAAGCGTAAGAAATTTAACAAATTTAAAATTGTGTTAGTAGTTAAATGAATGTTGAATATTTAGATAAAATCATGACTTCATTTAACACAAAATTTTGTTAACTTTTATATACAGTTAATCAAAAAATGGTCATTGTTGTCTCACATTTTAAAAGATGCTTTACAAGTACATACGTTAATATTAAAATTATAAAATTTAAATAGTTATATGAGTACCTGAGCCAATTTTAAGTTTGTCTTCTAATGGTAAGTTTTGAAATATATGTAACAGGCAATCATCGTTTAATATTTCTATATTTCTCGTATCCATCCTTTTCATGTTTTCATTCGCATTTGTTTCAATTGTTTCATAAATGTTGTTTATTTTACTTTTTTTAAAAAAATTATTCATCTGCAAAAGAATAAAAACTTTTTAGTTAGAAACACAAGAAATAACGTTTGAAGAAAATTCAATGCTTGGGACGCCAGATTTTCAAACTAGATTGAAAGATGTTGAGATGAGAAACTACCTGGAGTAGTCGAGACTCGTCAAGGCCTTCGTGGTCAATGCTAAACTATGATCCAGGAATCATGTGCCAAACTGACTGCAACCAAAGATATTTTGCAACTGACTACCAGACTGCAACTGACTCAATGATATAGTATAACCTGCAAAGATATCTCATGAAAGTTTTACAGCATTTGCTTTTTGGTTTTCCCATTTGTACGCATTTCTATAAAATATCAATAATATCGAATATAGTTTTGCAATTTTACTTACTTAATTGTACTTATTATTTCATAATTATTAAGACATTATCACATTTAAAGTGTTTAAAATTCTACACAACAGTTTACAGAATGCCATCACTTGATCACACTTGATGCCACTGGCACCGAATTGTACTGACTTGTGCATCCAGTGTCAGAGATCCAGTGTTGGGAAAAAGAAATTATTTAAAAAAATATAATTTTGTTCTCGCCATTTACAAATATTTTATGAAAGAAAATAATTATCTAGAAGGGGTTTCTACTTGTAATATGTTTAATTATGTAATATATTAACAGAGATGTTAATATGTTTAATTTTTGGAGTTACACGAAACCAGACGAAACCAAAGACAATATCTTTGACGAAACTACCCAACCCTGTCTGAAAATTAGTCTTCAGCTGTCTTCAGGCATTCATTTGAAATTGCGATACCTGGGTTTCAAAGAGAAAAGTAAATAATTTTAGTATATTTTTAGATATATAAAAAAAGATAAGTCCTCCAGAAGATTGTAAATGATTTTATTGCTAATTAGAAATTTAAATAAATATTTTAGATTAATGAAAAATGTATAGATTTTTCTGCTCGAGCATAATTTGTGACTACGCTCCTGAAACAGAGTCCCAACTATGATTTTTGATACAAGACAGTTTCGAAAAAGTAATTGAAAATTATTTAAAGTGAAACTGGAAAATAGAATTTTTCTTCATTTCATTTCAACTTAGTGCTAGCTGTACCCAAAAGTGCTAAAATTTTGTGATCTGTTTCGGAAGATTACCTTTTTTTATATAAATGTGTGGAATATTTTTGTACTTAAAAATAAATTTGAATGTTTGGTAATTTTTAAAATCTGTCAGAAATATTCCACTAATATATAAATCTTCGAAATATCTATGTATTATATTTTCATAAACTAGCAGAATAACTGATGAATTTTAATGTATTATTAAAATGAAAGAATGAAAGTTAATACAGTTTTATTGACTTTCATTATTAACGTATTATTTTCTCTTACTAAACAAAAGTACAATAAAACGCGTGTAAACAAAACTAAGTTCTACTTATGCAATTTCGACTTCACCACCAGCTTTGACTATTGCTTCTTTTAATTTCTCAGCTTCCTCCTTGTCAATATCAGCCTTCACAACAACGGGAACACTCTCAACGAATTTCTTAGCCTGTAATTAAATAATTATTTCTATTAAAAACGACTCTAATAAACAAATCTATCAGTTAAAAAACTACATTTATAAAAATTCTTTTCAAATTTTATATTACTTTATGTGACGAAGAGAAAATATCTTAAAAAATATATTACCTGAACGAGATTGGTTCCAGGAAGAAGGTTCTTAATTTCCTTAATGAGCATAACTTTTTTGCTGTCTTCAAACTTGATGAGCTTAACAGTAAACGAAGTTTGCACAGCTTTTGGAGCTTCGGGTTCCTCCTCTTCCTGTTGTTAAAAAGATAAAAGATTAAGAAAAATAGATGATTCTGATTTATTTCAAAATTTGTTTTTAATCGATTTGAAAAAAAATTTATATTTATTATTACTTTTGGAGCAGCTGTGAATCCTCCCATTGGCATTATAGGTGCGTCTGGTAAATTTAATCGCTTTTTGAGAACATCACTGAGCTCTGCAACTTCAAGTAGAGTTAGTCCAGTAATATCTTGTGCTATTTTGTCGATCTTCGGACTGACTGGTTTATCAACTCCCTCAGGAATGGGAATTGTCATTTTCTCTGCTATTGGAGCAGATACTTCTGTTTGACACAAAGTCATGCTGAAATAGAAAAAGAATACTATGATTATTATATAATTTTTAGCTTGACTAAAAACCTATGAAGTAAATAATTACTGCAAATTAAAGGATAAGTATTAGTTTTTAATTAGTTTAAATTTGAAGCAGCTTATTTCGTAAATACTTTAAAGTTAAAATCTACAAATTATAACAGATAGATATACATTTTAATTAGAAAACTTTAATATGTTAATTCAAATTCTGATTCTTAGATCTTGAAAGGCTGTTAAAATTCAAAGTTATATGAATTTAAACTCGAAAACGTCAATAATAATGTTAGTAGCTTATTCTAAATTAATATTATTAGGTATATCTTTTTTTTTATTAAGGAATTCTAATTATATTAGTTCCACACAAAACTATGTGGACACGTTATGATGAATGTTTAATGCTTGATCCCGGATAATTTATATATTATTAAATACTGGCAAATATTATATAAATTGATGGTATAATGAATTTATTGACAAGATCTAACTATAAGTATCTATTTAAAAATACTAGATTCCTCTTGAAAACTAATGTGATAAGAGAGATTGAGGTTATAGAGGTTATACAATTTTACCACCCAAATCTGTAAATTTTCAATTACGACATGCAATTACTAACCATTTGTGGAACTTGCGTAACTGGTGCACGTTTTTTTGTAATAATACGCGTATGGAATTCATTGTTTCTAGTTTATTTTAAATTTATTTGCAAATAGTCACGTCTACCCTGCACTGGTGCGGCTGATATCGAGAAATTTCTCTGAGACCCAAACGATGATTGGACAAGATTTTACAGTAATAGAAGCATTTGATTGGTCGTCCAATAAGCGATCTCATTGGCTCGTAATATGCGCGCTAATTTTTAAAAACCGACTGCCGCAAAACTGGGAATGTATGCGAACATTACCAATAACTTTAATTTTATTTCAAAGCGAAGTAAATCACATAGAAGTAGGAAATTGTGAACAAAATTTAAGTCCGTGAAATAAAAAAAACGAAATAGATGAAAATCTTGAAAAAGAAGGACATCGGATAGAAAAGAAGGATGAAAGGACAAAAGCATCGAAAAAGAAGGACATGTCCTTCCAAAGAAGGACGTCTGGTCACCCTATCTAGCAATTGGAATTCATCGAAAATGTATTATTATTGTTATCTATTTGTAAAACAAAAATGGACGATTCTACATATTATTAAATCGATTTATGCCTACTTTATAGGCATTTTATATTTTTTTTCCTGCAATGCCATTTCTACAATTGAGATTGGCATTCTACAATGCCGGTAAGGTATGAATCGAAGAACTGATACATGACCTTAAGGGTGTTGGGTTCAAGTTATGATAACTTGTATAACACATAACTATAAAATAATGACCAGCACCCGTTCAACTTGTGTAAAGCTATTTTCATTGAGCTTCAATGCCCTTTTTGCATTTCTATTATCTCAAAATATGTGATATTGATATTAAAGATTTGTTGTTTTAGTTTAAAAGTAATGTTTTGTTTTCCCATTGTCCTAGAAATAAGACGTAAGGCGCTAAATCGAGAGCTTAAGTCGAAGTACAGTTTACAGTAAAAAATGAAAGGCGAATGCGATTTGAATTCCGCCAATGATTCAGGCGCCAGTCTTTAGAGAGCGTCTTGTCGCTTCTGTTGAGATCAGCCGGCGAACTTGCTGCTGCACCTGCACCTGCTCGCAAACATTTTGAAAGGGCATTGCTTTCGACTTTTCCCACTCTCGGGATAAAATATGCGCTCTAGAATCTTGAACTTTTAAGAATGAAAATGAGGGAACGTAAAATACAAACAATTCCTGATTTTTGTTA
>CAJFCP010026038.1:0-33869 GCA_904066005.1 Synergus itoensis | reverse complement strand
TTCATTTGTTGAAGACAATTTTCGTGTTTTGACGTAGTCATGAATGTCTCAAACAATTTTTAGAAATCAAAAGTCAGTTCATGTAATATTACACAAGTTTTGAACATTCAAATAAACGAAATATTTTTGCTCAATTATATTTTATCTAGAAATGTGGTTTTAACTACAAATCAAATAGACATTAGAAGTTTCTTTCATACAGAATTATATTTTCAATGAAAATGAATTAATACTGAATATTGAATGAATTGTATTTGAATGTTCAGAACTTCAACCGAATTTCATGTAAAACATTTTGAGGATTATTGTCGCATGTGTCAACTGAACCACGTGGATTTGTCTATTCCAATTTCAATTTAACAATAATGAAATTTCTAAAAATATCTCAGTATTGTAACATTTTACCGATGAAAGAACAACCGGAAACACTATGTCTTCGCAATTTTCTTTCTTTTATTCCTTTTCACAATTTTGACAACTGATAAGCCAAAGCATGGTAAATTAAAAAAGTCTATTAAATTAACCGATAATCTATTAATTAACGTCTATTGTTTTTTACTCAACCCCTCGCCACTTTCTTTTATTTCTTTCACTTGACACCCTGTATAAAAGTTGATCGGTGACAGTTTTGGATGGATTTAGAGTGCAGTGAAATATGCCAAGGAGACGGAATGGGGAGATACCGCTTCCGGAAGGGTGGGACGTCGCACAAGACTTTGACGGAAAGGTGTACTTCATTGATCACAATACAAGGAAAACAACATGGATCGATCCTAGAGATAGGTAAGTTCCAACTTAGGTAGTTTAGAGTTTAAGGTGTAGTCTAGGTCAAGAGCTTAATTTTAATAACTTAAATTGATGAAGAGGGTCATTACTTAATAAGTTATTTTGTATTGTTTATCACATCATTATTATATACATAATGACAATACTCAATGACAGTACTAAAAAAAGATTGTATGGGATACAAAAGTAAAGGTGAATATAAAGAAAAATGGTATGTGTACGTCGAAGAAAATGTAAGAGAAGAATGGATATGTATTTGAAAATAAAGTGAACAACAGCATTGTACGAAGAGATAAAATCAACGAGATTTAAAGTCAAAACTGAAGAGGATAAAAAATGTTCCGAAGGAAAGAATAAGGTAGAATTATGCAGGAAATGAAAAGAAAATAAAGTTTCGAGAGAAGCTTATATTTAGAAAAGGTCAAAGTTGTAAGAATGTGCAAAAAATAAAGAAAATATGAAGAAAGATGGCGAACTAAAAAACTGGGATATTCAGATGTTCATAAAGAGAGGAATTGAAAAAACCTAACTGAAATACTCTGGGATGCGATAAGTTAGCGAATTATTGGATTGGTGTTAAACATAATCGTTATCAATAGTGATAGTGGATAAAATATTTTTGATAGTGGATCAAAAATTGTATAATTTTCCTAACGAAGTTACTCGTCGATCAACGAAAGCCTGATTATATCGGAAATAAAAGATCAGTTGCATAACAAACGTCATCATCTAATTATTATTCTCCACTAATTAACAATCTATCACATATAAATATGTCAAATGAAGATGGTTTGGGAATATCACTTAGTGGATGTCTATACAAAATGTATGAGAGTTAGATTGCGAATTTAGAATAAACATAGACGAAAAATAGACAATGTATGTAGAGATTTTCGCTTTCTTTGTGGATTTAAAGGTCCAATGTTCTAAATACATCAATACATCCTAATCCTAAAAACACCTTTGGAACATTGTATATTTTTATAATGTTATTTGACCTGACTTAGGACGTTTTTAAGATGTCCTAAAGACGTCTTGGGACATTCGATGCCTTAGGGGTAGAAGGAAATCTTATGGTTGACTTTTGGATTGAAGAAGGATTAAAAATCAGAAATTGTGGAAAAATGTTTGCAAACCGAGGAATGACAGATATTTTTCTCAGATTTTAGTGGCCACCCTAAGTTTGAGATATTAAGTATTCGGTGATATGTCGCCTATGTCACATAACTTTTGAGCCTATATATACTCTATAGTCTAGTACCTACTCTGGTGTATAGTACCTGTGCTATATCAATATTCTTTAGCGAATAGTGTATAGTTGTGTACGTATAGCAAAGTCCCATCCGTCCTGCGCATCGTTGTGCCCTGTCGGCCGTCGAGTTCTGGCTTGCGCATATAAATGTATACGTACACGCTACACATGCAAGTACACTAATACAACCTTTCTACACACGCGATACTTGCCGCGCCCGCATTCCAGGCGCCAGGGCCGCTGAATGCGCGCCCTGTGGAAAACTCGAGAAATTTGCAGATCACAGGGCCGCAGAAAATATGCAATGACGATTGTACGCGAATGTCCATATTAAATTCCCCGAATAAACGTGGAAATCATTTTTATGTAAGAGCTGACCCTGATTTCATACTCAAATTTTGTTATGATAACACGAATTTTGTTGATGCAGGAGAATTTGTCACTATGTAGAATCAAATATTTTAAAGAACTACATAAATCTTTACCAATTCAACAACTTTTTTTTACACAAATAACGGAAAACAATTAATTAAAAAAATTTGCGATATGTTATACATAAAAAAGATCTATGCTTTCTGGTGTTTGAGATTTTGCCGAAATTAGCCAAATTGCGATTTTTTACTTTTTATAAAAAATCATTACTATTAAATTAATGGAAACGGACTTAACTCCATTCGTAGTCAATATAATCAGAATTGCAAAAAGATAGACGGGGTGTGATTCAGTTACACTTGAAATTCAGTTTATTTTCCATCTGAAAGTATAAAGTTTTCATTTTACTGTGCGCCTTTCTTCTTGCGAGATGCAAACTTAACGGGAATCCATATAGAAGTATGTTTCTCATGGATTCCACGGTAGTCTGAAGTCTGTATTCATCGTTTTCTCGGTACTTGAAATTTAAAAAGGATCACAGAACGACACGTTTTCGAGTGCATATAATTAGAATTATAATTATCTCTCTTAGGAATTGTATACACATAAATGCATTTTCAAACATGTTAAGAATAAAATTTGTTCCCTCTCAATTGACTGAAGTTTATATTTGAAGGATTGTACGCGTTTGCTGCAATAAGTGACTATTTAAGTCAATATACTTCCTTAAATGTCCACAGTTTTTATAAAAGCTTTCTTTTTTTTGCAAAGAATTCGTAATCAAAATTTCAACTTTTGTTGTGCAAACCAGGCAAGGATAATCAATGAATATCACAAGTGTTATTTCCGTATCAAGTTGGAATGTCGTTAATCGACATTCGCAACGCGAGAGTTCAATTCGCGGTACAGCCAATACACGGTGGAGAAATCTCTTTCCTGTTTCTTTCCAATAGGCAAAGTACCTCTCGAAATTCCATTCTGACAGTCGCATGTAAATTAGGCATTACACAATGATCCATTGTAAGGAAGACTCGACAAACTACGATATAAAAAGAATATCTATATGTAGAAAAAGAAGAGTCAAATTCGGAAATATCGTTCTGTAATCTTCTGGTTTTAACAGATTATAGTCCTAAGTTGCATATATACAGACACTTGGATCCCATTAAGCTTATCGACTGATCCGGCTTAAAATGTCATCGAACCAGATTTTTAAGATATAACGAATTGATGATCTTCGTCGAGAGCAGCTCGTTCCAATCCTCTGGACTTTCTCTTTTACGATGACGAATCAAAGATGTTCTTAAACGGCTGATTTCGTTGAATGACCCTTTATTACTGTGTAAACCGCCTAAAGGCATTTATTCCCCCGATAAAGGCAAAATACGAAAGTTTCAAGCACTTTTTTTTTAACTTTTCGAGATAAACTCGTCTGATAAACAACATTTACTCATTCGTCTTCTATATTTAATTCAATCGTGTGTTTTAAGAGCTTAGAAAACAACTAACCCTCAACTTCATTGTCATACTGATTGAATTAGTCAAATGTTTACAAACTCAGCTTAATTCAGCTTTAGAGAGGGAAGATTTCGAAAATAAATATTTATATAGAGTCGCTGATTCCATTGACCGTTTAGATATCGTAGCTTGAAATGAATTTTGTGTGCTCGTTACAAAATTGCATTCCTCGACGATAGCAGCGATCTTTCAATTTTCAGGCCACTTACAAGAACCGTTGACGGCCACGTCTCGATTGAGCGTTATTACATTCTTTTGCTAGATGATCTCGAGCCAAATTGCTTTCGAATTACCGGAACATAAAGCGGAGCGTCCTCTCGAAAATTGACGCACGTACGATTAAAATTGTTTCAGGCGATTGCAGCAGTCACCGAAAGAATCTCGTATTGACCTCGTTATTGTATTTCAAATTAAACAAGTACCTCGTAATTATCTTTTTATTTAAAGAGAAATTTCTCGACAAATTTTCCTAAATGCAAATGTTTGCTTATTTAAACGTATGATAACATTAGTGGCCGGATCTGACTAATATTATAGACTAGGGAACAGTCAATAGTAATAGGGGGCAACATTTCCGGAGGGGTCAGGAATTTTTCGGGACAGCGGCAAGAATTTCAAGAATGCGAGATTTGGACCCTCCTACGGCGAATGGTGCGGAAGGAGGATGAAAGTCGCATTCCTCAATTTTAATCCTACCGTTCAACTGAATTTTGCTTCCATATGGTAATCTGCACAATATGGTGAATCTATTCATTACTGAAGAAATCTTTCAATTTTTGCAATATTAGTCGTATTTTCGAGTCGATTTCCGGTCTATGCATACATTTTCATTTTTGCGAATTTGCGAAAGCTGAGAAAACATATACATTTACAGTTTGCAAAACTACTTGTCTCGATATCCCCTCGTATAAAAGAAATGGACGCAAGTCCGATATCCCAATGAATAAAAAATCGACACGTAATATGTGTATAAATAGATCTGGTCACCAGATGGCGTAAGGATGCGTTTCAGAGAAAGTTCTTGTGCTTTTTAGAACGCCAGGCTTCGTTTTTTTTATACAGGGAAAGACGAGGTGAATTGGCATGGAAGAAAAATGCGCAAGTAGAACAGCAGACATTCTCTCTACCGCAGAGCGACCTATAGCGAGTTTTTCTTTTAACTAAGTAAATGGTTAATAGAGTATAATGCCGGGTTTTATCTGGCTCATTTTCCACAAAAATCTACAAAATTAGAAATATATAGAAATTTCAATTTGAGAAACTATCAAGACTACAGTCATAAAATGTGGATACGAGAAGTATTTCAAAAAATAAAATAAAAGAGATGTATTTTTTGTAGAGTTGTAAGGACTTAAGGATGTAAATATTATTCATTAAAAGTCTGAAAAAGAATTCTCGCTCCTACTATTACTGGCTTATCGATATTCCCAACGCTCTTGGCAGTCGTATCGGTTAACATTCACGTGCGGCATCTGCTCACCATCTGTGTTTAGAAAAATCTCTCGCATACCACAGTCTAAAAATGTACACTGCGCATGTTTATAGATTGCGCATAGCATTCTTTCTACTGTTTCTACCCTTGGTTCATCTTGAAATGGTGGACGCATATGAATCGCCATGACTGGATCGTTTCGTAATAAAATCGTTTCCAGGTATTACCACATGCGCGGTTTTCTTTCAGACTACAAAATACAAGATCCTTCATAAATTTCAAATTTCTCGGTCAGGGTTAAATTAATGTTTCGTTGTGCCAAGCAGCAAGGAGATTGACAATTATTTTCATAACTTCTTAACAGTGTTAAAAGAATTGATCGGAATGTTTCGGCTCCACAATTCTCGATAAAGATTTCATATCTTTTCATGTTTTTAACAAGAAAGAACAAATATATTGCGCACGCAGCATATAAACATATGAATGCATTTTTCTTCGAACAGAGTTTATTATCACCTAAGGTATGTACCACGACAAGCAGCACTTACGCGCGAGCGTATAATTCCTGACGTAGTCTCGAAGCCGTGACACAAATTACGAGCAAAGAATGTTCCCAAACTTGGAAATTCGATACATTCTCTTGACGTGATATACTACACAACCGAGAGCGAGCGAGAGGCCATCGCAGGACTTCCACTGATGCGACTATTGCCACTATTTGCAAATACTTTAAACCATTTTCAACGAATTCTTGTGGCAACTTAATCTGGATGGTTCAATTTGTATAATAATTCCTAAATATTGAACAAGATTTTTTTAATCAAGATTCATATATGATCCCCGTTCATCTCCGCGGCGCACTGCCCAGCAATGCGCAATGTTGCCCTTGGGGCAGGGCCAGGTAGCTGAAGACGCCTACACTCGACATTACACATATTTCTGCCCACGGCGCATACGGCGCTCGGCCATTCTACATTCTACATTCAGTTTCAAATCTCTCTATAGTCTACAGAGCGGGATACACCTGACTCTCTATCTCTCTTTCTCTCTACTATTGAATGTTTAAGAATTAAATTTACTGGCCGATGTGAGCGCAATGTGGCAAACGACTCTCCTGCTACCGCCTACGGTAGGCCTTTAAAGTGCTTCGACTTAAGCTCTTATAATCCAGACTCTCTGATTACCAGGCATTTTTAAAAAAGTATTTTCACAATGGAGATCGTTGCTGTTTCATTGATTTCCCATTGCGGATATTCATAAAGATAAAGATTCCTTGTTTTTAAGGAGATCCACCTGTATGATGGCCGTATTTTGAGCGCTTTTTTAGAATTTTTTTTTTTTGCCAACTATGTACCAGAAATTTTTTAACAAATTTTAGTCGTCGAGGTATTGACGGTCTTTTTCCCCAAAATCGTTTTTTTCATACATTTTTTTTTGTAATATTATGTGCTGTGAAAAATCGAAAAATTTGCTGAATCTTTGCAAATTTTTTTTTTCACTCGGCCTTATGTGACTTCGCACTTGGAACCGTTGTGAAATAGAAAAATAAACCTTTAAAATGACGTAAAAATTGTTAAAAAATCTTTGGTAGTTTTCCCTCCAAAAAATGGCTAAAAAAGTTCAAAATATGGCTGTGAAATATGAACCCCTTTAAGGGAATGTTCTCTGATTGAACTTCATTTCCTATTAAAACGAGAAAAACTACCTCCCTCTGAAGAATTAACCACGCACATAATACAAGATAAAATAACATAAATTATTGTGGAAGAATCTATATAACGTGTTTTAATTTAAATTCGAAGCTTCCCATCTTGCGGTTGAGAGAGTCTTTAAATTATGCGCGCGTTCATTAGTGTTCACAGCATTCGTGAAAGGATCGCTCGGATTACCGAAAAGCAGGACACGATAAAAGTTTCGTCTTGACATGATGGAATGATGGTTTGAGTGAACAACCAGTCAGCCATTCCTCGAAGTCAAGTCTAGAGGTTCTCTAGTCTCTAGTTAGTCTGTCATAGAACGAAATACTGGGTCAGTAGTCATGGAGTGAATGTAGTCCCTTAAGCTTGTGTATGTGTAAGCATAGTTATGTAGCGCGTTAATCTGCATTCTTTATGTACATTTACGCACGCATTTATCTCCACAATGCCAATTTTACATTGAACCGTCCAGAATGTAACGGAGTCTCTACACTGGCAAAGAATTTATTTGCGTAAAAGATAAGTTGATACGAAAGTCGAGAATGTTCTGAAATATAAATGGTTAGATGATCCACCTCACAATGACAATTCAATATATTTTTACATAATTATAATAATACATATTTTATATTAAACGGTATCAAGAACCTTAATATGTGAAGAATTTGTATGAATGTTTTGAAAGTGATATACAATGGCATGTGCCCATAATAAATTTCTTAACGAGCGCCAAAACTGATATGATATATTTTGTTGTTGTATACTTTCATCAAGATCGTAAACATTGATATGATTCCTTGGACTCGGCGAATCTTTCAACTTGCTTTTTCTCATACTCTTTGTGCCATTTATTAGTCACATATAAGATAAGCTGCAGCACGAGCTTGAATGAGAAAATATATACGTATTATATTCCCGCTGGATAATAATAATTTTATTGAGGTTTCGTCTTTACCAAAGTTTATTTCATTTAAAGAAAATGTAATATGTCAAGCTAGTGTGCTAGTGCCAATTCTTGTAATACCAGATGTGTCATCCATTCCTATGTATTTACTATTTATAGCGATCACTAAATACAGACAATAAAAAGACAGCATTTCTAGACAATTAGACACATCAAAGTAGAATTAGTTCATGCATGAAATTGAAAGTCTTGGAAGCGTACACAGAGAGTTTCAGTAAATCACAAAAAGTTTTTCTTCAGATCAACTCAATGTTTCTTTATCTATATGACAACTAATCTATCTCTTTTATTGAACCAAACTTTAGACGACTCAAAGATAATTGTAATTTAAAAATGTCTAAGTGTAATTTAAAAGTCTCTGAAATTTGTGTTTATAGATTTGTAAAATAAAGTTTTATGTTGAAAGAAATAGTTGCGTTCAAAGTGTGGTGTGGGATATTGTAGATATATACTGTAGATAGGGATCGCCTTTCTATTATATTTGTGAGAAAGACTGTACGGTGCAAACGGGTATGGCTGGAATGCGAGTGAAACCCTCGCATTCCTCGCGAGTGATACGGCATTGTGTTCCGCGGTTGGAGTCGTGGCGCGACGCTCTTTCACGGAAAACCAGTGAGAATGTCGTTGTCGGAAATCAATGCGATAAATAGACTCACAGTCGCATTCTCGAGATCCGAGGGCAAGAACAATATTTCACGATGATGGCAGATCGCTCTCCTGCGCGAATAATTTCTGAACATCGACGATAAGCAATAAACTATGGCGTCACGAATTACCGACTTTCCCATCAATTTTTTCCATATCCCTTTACTAAAACTCCTTTCCAAATCTCTTTTGCAAACTATTTTTCAACCTTCTTTTTCATGTCCCTTTACCAACTCCCTTTCTCCATCCTCTCAGATTCTCTGACTTTATCACAACAATGTTAACTTAAAACCGTGCGAAATTAAAAATTGAATTAAATAAATTGAAATTGGAAGCGTACGCAAAAGCCAAAAAAGAGTACATGTTCGGATAAATGCGGACAGATGGTCTCGACTCAAGATATGCAGTTTTTTTACTCCAAATTCTTAATCTCCGCTCAATTTTGATTTCATCTAACGATATTCCAAGGAAATCTTGAATCTGTATTAAATGCAGCGCTGGAGATTGCAAAATTTCAAATTAAAAGTGTTTCCGAAGAATTTCGACAATATTAGGGGTTGAAGTGGTGTGGGTTCTAGGTCTGCTCATGAAATATAAATAATGCAGTAATCTGGACATGAAATCAGTTGTTTTCTTTATGAATCTGTGAAAGTGTGGAGAAGCACACGTACATCTTCTTGACCGAACACACCAAGAAGTATGGCAGGACCGCCGCGCACACCGTGGCGCAGTCGGAGGTTATCCTACGTCATTCAATCGGAATGTAGGGTCGTACGTGTTACGGACGAATTCCAACGTAAACATACTACGTAACGAGGACACGTGGGAATATGAATGTACATGCAGGCTGAAGAATCAAAAGGTCGCACATCTATTCGACGAGAGTCAACGCGAATCGTAAACTTCGATCACGGCCTTTAGTCTATTACTCATTGCAAAATGCATATTTGCATTGTCCATTTTAGAACATATTTTAAAATTAATAGTCGTCCGAGCTAAATAAAGTCTCAGAACTTCACTATTGAGCATTAAGTTTAAATTTTTTACTCTCATTTTCAAAATGAAGATCTGTTGACGAGTTTATTTAAACTCTTGGATGAATATACAATCCAGTGGATTTATTATTAATCGCCATGAATTCATAACATATTTATTCACTAACAAGACATTTTAACGTGAAAATATTTGCTGATTATTATATTTGCATTGGTATTATGTTCAGCTGGCACACCAAAATTTGTATACAAATCGAATACATAATTTGATTGCGTCGGCATATACTGAAGATACTGAATTTTGTATTTTCAAATTTTTTTTTAGCTTTGTCCCGATTTATTGAGTAAAGTCTCTTAAATCAAGGAAATTAATTTTTTTATCTGTTTATTTTATATCAAAAAATGTGTTCAAATACTGAATGTTCAACTAGTATTTAACATTGAATATAAATAAGAGAGGTGTTATCAGATTAGAGTTGCGGAATTTCCTGCTTTGGCCTGTTTCTGTCGGGTAACAGGCCGACCTGAAATTTTTAACCGGGAGAGTTCAGTGAGCAGATTAATTTAAAACTGTTATACGATATATTATTTTTTTGTTTCCCATTCTTCTCTTTTCAATGGTAAAATGATTACACGAGTACACATACTCTCTAATTTTCATTCATTTATTCTAATGCCCAGGTTACGTGAATGTTACACAAGGCCTGTCTCAGATTGACGTAAGTTCATTACTACTAAACAACATTCGAAAATTAAATCCTGCAGGATTTAATTTTCATGTAATCCTTCACTGAAAACTTGGACACCAATATTTCTCTTAAAACTTGTATTATTACAGACTATTTGCAACACAAAATTCAAATTTAGGATATAAGATCATTCTTGACATTAATTTTATTTTCAGTATATTCAGCTTTACTTTAGGTTTATACGTTCATTTAATGAACAGAGGTATTTTCCACGACGTTTAAATTTGTCTAAGAACACAATAAATCATGCGCAAATAGTCACACAGTAGGCGAATGTTTACAAAAGCATAATTGTATGAGGGACGTGCCAATGATTTGCGATCGGCTTAAAATCTCATAGCTTCCTTAGTTTTCACTTTCACCGTAAAAACATACCGGCGCCTTAGGGCAGAGGTTGAATTACCACATAGTTACGTAATGTGTTCTTGAAAGGTACCGAATATAAAATAGATAACAAGTACCAGATACACATGTAATTTAAAGACTTCAAGAATGTCGAAAGATTTCAACGGAATGCAAGAAATTTCTAGAGACTATAAGGGTCTACTTTTGAGTAACCTTCGGTTGCATTTCATACTTATTGATTATAAATATTATAATGCGAATGCGTTTTGCGAAAAATATAAATATATAGACAAAATCGAGGACAAAATGATGTACTTGAGAATCTGAGCACTGAGTGGATGTTAAAGTAGTAGTTACTGGTTAGAGACGCCTTTACTTGAGGATGAGTTGTGAATACAGGTTTGAAACCAGATTCAGTTCAAGCAGGCGAATCGCAAACGCAAGCAGTCGCGATTGCCCCGGGAAATTCGTGGCGCCTGGAAACCCTGATTGGTATGCATCATTCGAGGGCAATGCGAAGGCCGCATATCTGCGGATCCACTCGATCGAGAAGTTCGATGCTGTTCAATGTAGTATGTACTACTTGCCTGCGAGACAGGACTTTAATTATTTGGCGGTTAGCTGTCGTGGCGTCTTCGTCCGTGCTTGGCTTCTTGCTTTCTTGCCTTGACATTCCAGCACGCGGCCTGTTTGCAACTTACGTCCCTCTTATATGCACAGTCGTGCGTTAAAATGCACTTTTCAGTCTGACGCGATCGTGATAGCGTGCAAACGGAAGAGCAAGCCTCGTTACACGCATGATCATTTTTCTCGGTTCGCCTGACAGTATCCGTCTCCGATTGATGCTGACGACATTGATGAACCCCATATTAAAAGCAAGGCCATGAAAAAGTAACACTTTTTCTGAAACTCCATGAAGACAAGTCACGATTTCCATCACAAGATGAGCGTAAACAAACTTTCAGTAAGAGAGTAAAGATGATGATATAATGATGGTTTTGAAAATGGAAAAGTCATTGCTAAACAACAATGTTAGATACAGACAAAACAGTCATCGACAATTTATCAATAAGGAGGGGTTAAACTACTATGAAGCACCTGCTTTTCCTCTAACCGTTTGTGGAGTAAATTATTTGCATCGCTAAGAGTGTTTCTTTTTTGTTTGCAGATTCACAAAACCCCAGACCTTCGCAGATTGCATCGGTAACGAGTTACCACTCGGTTGGGAGGAGGCCTACGACAAGCACGTGGGCGCTTACTACATCAATCATGTCAATCGTGAGTATTGTTTTTATTTTTGCTTATTATTGTCTTGCATCTGGAATGTGTAGTTGCACGTAACAAATTGGAAATAGAGTTCATAGTTGAGTCATGGGACATGTAGTAAAATAAAATAAATATCTACAGTTCCTTTTCACCCCAAAGAGCGAAGGAATATCCCAAAACAATCCCTAGAATTGGAAACCCTCGTATGAATTTTCATTCGAAATTTTCAATGTTTTTTTTTTTTCTTTCAGAGACCACACAGCTTGAAGATCCAAGGCAAGAATGGCGGGCCATTCAGGAAGCCATGCTGCGAGATTACTTGCAAACCGCACAGGACGTACTCGAGGTGAGTCCGCATCAAATTAGTGTTTATAAATTAGTTTGGCCGACTAATAAAATCACTGATGCAAGTCTAACAAAAGAATTTGCTTTGCTTCATAAATGAGAGACATTCACTTGATTCAAGTTTCACGTAGACGTTGAACGTCAAATCTTGTTTCTCGATACATTGCTTGCCAAGTTATCCCACAGATTTTTCGCATACTTTACCCTTGGTGAACGGGGGAATGGAACGTTAGGAAAGTTCACTTCGCCTTGATACGCTTCCATTATTATTGATGTGATGGGTTTTTGTAATAAAACTTTCATTACGACATTTAGTTGGTAATTCAAGTTTCTGTGAGATAATTGTGGAAACTGAATAGTCTGAATACTCTTCAAAAGATTCAGATCAAATAGCTGCGAGTTAGAGCGACGAAGAATTAACCAGTAGCAGAATCTTAATATCTCTCTGAAGGAGATATTCTAAAATAGCTTCTGCACAAAATGCCTTTCCAAAAGTCGAGGTCATACAATTCGTACAACCAGTTTGTTGGCATTTTACATCATCAATAATCGTGAAACCGTATCCGAGACCATCTTTCTCTTTGCAAAAGAATTCTTCTCCTTAGCTTCGTTAAGAATACAAGTCCCGTGAATTTGATTTTAATGTACACTTCCTGTCACGTAGTGGGCGTCGACGAACCTGACTCGCAAGTTGTCGTACATAATCCCTCGATGAAATTAAAGAGTCACGAATTCTAAAGACCTTCGTGCTCAAAAAATGTAAACCTTAAGGTTTAAGACGCATGTCATAAAAATGCAATGCGTAGGTTTCGAATGTGCCAAAAGGAATATAATCCTGAAGCAGATGCATTCGAATTTGATGGTAAGGACCTCATATAGTAAAGAACTTTTTCGAATCCGATTACTTATCAGCAATCGTACGAATTTAACTTCATTGAACAATCGGCAATAACACGAATGTTTGACTGTTTACAATTCGTTGTAAAATCACAACGTCCTACGAAAATTGAATATCATTTTTTAATTAATTATTACAAAGCTTGAGATGTGTCAAATGAATTTTTAATAAAATTCAACTTTAAGCGAAATATAATTTGTGAAGGATCCTGTATCGTAGTAATGTGAAAGTATACTTGTGTTATGAAACCACATGTATGATTTGGATACTGAGTTGTCAACCTGCATAGAAAGTTTTCAGTTTTGCAATGTCTTACTCGAAAAGTTTCCTATCACCAAATTTGTAAAAGATGCCTATCACCATTGATCTTATTAATGTATTGTACCGAACAATTTCTAATAATTTAAAATTGGTTTTTGCAAACTTTTTCCATCTAGTTTTAGGAAAAAATTGCTAGCCAAATCAACGAGCTAATCGCGCCGTGAAATTAAAAAAAATCTTTCAAATGACCCATATTTATATTTTATACATACATATGTGTATGTGTGTATCAACGTGCGGTACGGCGAGGGATCTGCATTCCGATGCAAATGGTTGCCCCCTCTAGTCCTCCGTCCCTCACCATATTCTTCTCTTTCCCTCACCTGATCCTGATGGGCATCGAGTAGCCTCAAACCCAAGCGCTCAACCTCAAAGAACGACATATATGCATGCATACATGCATGCAATTGCATCTAGTGCCTATGCATACATGTACACACATTTATGCCTTAGGCATCGAATCTGTGTATGGGATGCCATCCTTACGATGCGATGCGATGCTCAAGACGACTATGTATGTACTTTGCATTCCGTTGCAAGATCGTGTCGATGCTCCTGCTCGCACTGGTCGCTGCATTTCATCTGCATCCGTCGTTTGGCTCGCGATTTGACTTTAACTGATCCGGATACTACCTCGAAATGCTCAATAAAGTAAACTGAAACATTTACAGGGTGGCCACATGTCAGGGAAGTAGGGGAAATGACAGGGAAAAAAAAATCTGTCAGGAAAATGCGAAAAGTTGTCAGGGAAAATTGAAATTGACATTTGTGGTAACTATGTTATTTTGTCGTATTACATGTATAGTTTTTATAGTTTATTTAATAGATTTTAGAAACTTTCCAAGGATTTCAAAGGATTATAAAGAATTTCCTGGCATTCTTCGAGATTCTATGGGTTTCTAATAATTTCAAGAGATTTTTAATAACTTTAAAAGGAAATTTGTCTGAAAGTCATGGAAAGGTCAGGAAAAGTTCGCAGGGAAATTGAAAAATTGAATCTTGTGGCCACCCTGATTTAGTACCCTAAAGAATTCTACTTCTTAAACCGAGACTTAATCTTAAATATTAATATTGAGATTTCTCTAGAAGTGGTGAATATCAGATAACATAAAAATATTTAATTTTCCGATAAACCTCTAGAAAAGATGAAGCAGATATATTTTTTATTTTTGAGTTAAAGTAGTTAAATGGTTCTTCCTGATTTCTGTTTTGTCTGGTGAAACAAAAGAGATGACAACGTGGAATCGAAAGGAGCACACAAGATCCGAGAAGGCGATCTAGCCAGCAGCCAAAGATCGGGCGATCTTGCTGGCCAAGAATTCCACGAATTTCGAGCATAAGAAGAATCTTTGGCTTGAAGCTGAAATTTTTTAGATACCTCGCGTTTCTAGGCGGCTTGGCTACGTTTGGCCGAGATGGAGAGCAGAATCTTAATTGCAATTTATTTTTACTCTCCTGCTATCTTTTGGCTAAAAACCGACTGAGCAGAGGAAGCAAGGTGCAAAAAGATACGCACATACATACATATATTGAAACGACAATTGACTGATTAATAAACTACTTAATAAACTCAAAACATTGTCCACATTTTCTCTGGACCTTGATTTCAACATTTCTGGACCATGAGACTGACCGTTGCAATTAACCAGTCTAAAGTGGTAGCAATAGTGAAAGAAAATTAAAAATGCAAGCCCTCAATTGCGATACAGTGCATACGAAAAGGACTTTTAAGTTTTGTACTTGGCGAAAAATATATACAGGCGATGTAGCAAAGAGTTGGATAGTCACGACCGGATTCACAAACCGCGGCCTTACGGACCGACAAGATCGCTTCGGCTTTCGACTGAGCATAACTGGACGTAACTCGATGCTACCAGTCACGAATCGAGTCTTGACCGCGTGACTGAGACTTGTTTAAGTTTAAAGCCGCTCAGCTTTCGTTGAGCGGTTATTTCTTACCAACAAAGTCGAAAAACATTGAATTAAAAACAGGAAAACTCAGGGTACCAAACTAGAAAATACCAGAGCTGAGAGTATGATAAGAAAAACCTAAAAGAATAGCAAAATCGCAAAATAGAAAATTAATCTGATACTATTCAGACTTCTCTATTAAAAAAGGACTTTCTTATTAATGAATTCCTGATGCGAAGGATTTGTTCCTTAGTCTTATAGAAGAGGCGAATGGACTTTTCGCAGTTCTCGTCTTTCTTGAATTGCAGACTGCATCTCTCTGAAATCCGTGAAGTGGACAGGACACGATCTTTGCGGGATACCAAGAGTGTGGGCCGTCTTTAGCGGACAGTCATGGTGACTTGGCACAGGCAAGCAAGCCTGCCACAAGAGATTGGAATGTCTCCCGTTCACTCTCCTCCACTGCCAACTGTTTGTTTCTGTCTCTGTTTCTCTGCCTGAAACTCCATACAATTCTCAAGAAGGCACTGGCACCACAACAGGTCGGCGAGGGGAGGTACACTCTCTTAATGCATCACGAAGAAAAGATGCGGGCCTCGTTCCTTCTCCATTCCGCGTCTCACTCTCTCTCTACTTCTCTCTTACTCTGCTCCCTCTCCCCCACGCAACCCCTTCGCCGTAGTGGCTACCGGAGTTACGCTCGTAGGACCCCAGGCGGTCCTCCGACAGCTACGAAGATTTCCGAAGTTAGCCGCACTCACACGAAGGGTCCTACCAAGCAGTACCAGTACTACGTATGTGGCTATCAAGCCTTCTCTTTTATACCAAGAAGATGTGGCACAGAATTTATGGATGTACAGTGAAGATATGATAAAGTGCAGCCACTTTTAAAAAGGCACCATGGTATATTAAGTAAATAAGACAAAGCAAATTCCGAGCAATTGACCACTAAGCATCTAAGACTTCAAGGGACATGAAAAGAATTTAAACTATTTTAAGGAATTTCAAGAGATATCAAGAACTTTTTAAGAATATTCAAAGGGTAATAAATATTTCAAAGTTTGAAAGGGATACCAAGAGACACATGACTAAAAATAAACAGTTTGATTGCCACACTGTTTCTACTTAAATAAGTAGTAGCAGCCTTCATGGACAGCCCTTATGAAGGAATTTCTGTGATTTTAATTCGAAATCCTACGTACGATCTATTGGAATTAAAAAGGTTTTCTATATACATATTTAACAGCTATCATCGAAATTCTTTTGTAAAAAAAACTTTTGTATACGTGTAGTATGAGATTTTATACATTCTATACATTTTATAGAGGCTTTCCTATTCTTCGCGCCCAGCCTACCGATTCTTATCATTCTTATCCTTCCTTCCTCCTGATCCTCAATTCCTCATTCTTATTCCTCTTCGCCTTATTTCTCCCCGTGGAACAAACAATGTTAACGACCACGCATAGAATCAAAATTCCTTCTCTCTACAGGCGATACACAAATAGGCCGTCGGATTTCCGAGGTCGGACAATTTTGCTTTTTTACGGCTTATTTTTAGAAATGCTGTTGCTCTTTGTGGGTCCATATCTATTTACTTGACTCGATTGCGCACCATGCTTCGCTCGGTTATAGCGGGTGGATGCGAGCTCTTTGGCTTAGTAATGACTTTGACCTTTAACGTTGAACCACATGGGTCAACTTAAGATTTAGTCCTTGCAAACTGTTTTGCAGAGATTTTTACCCTGAACTAGAATAACATTAAGTAAATGATGAAAATGGTTGCAGATCAGATTAATATCAACTTCAGATTAAAAATCCCAGATTAAAACTCCAGATCCATCTTTAATATGGATCAACAGTTCGTTCTTCCTTATTTTTCGCTTCAGAAGCCAAATGGAGGGAAAAAAGGGTTATAACGCGTAGTAAAATCTCCTGTGTAGCAAAACTTACTACGGTATATAGCCTGCTTCTTCATTATAAGTTCGCGACCACATCTCCTATTCTGTAAGCAAAACTAGTAATTTTTCCATATAGTCCTTCTTTATAACTATCCACACACATTATGTACTTTCGTAACTGCTTATAAACTGTTTAACAGTAAATACATACAATAAAATATTGCAATGGCTGCGCTCAGTGTCGCTCCATTGCAGATTTACACTTCATAGGACGTGGAACTTATCTTATTCTAAAAGCATTCCATGTCCTGGCAGTGGAAGGTAAGTACAACCTGTAGAAGTGCGTGAGCAGATATATCCAAGATACACTTCACTCTATGTATGCGCAGTCTCTCTCTAGGCAGAGATGCGTATAGCAAGAGTTCGATGTCCGAGAAGGGAAATCATGCCATTCAACGTATTCGCAATGGGACGGGTTGGATTTGTACTTGGCATGATTAAAATGCTGGATTAAAAAACTTAAAATATTCTTTAAAAGCTCAAAGGTTCGGATCAAAATGATATTGTCCCTAGAACCTGATGGAAGAGTCTTCCTCCTCAACAACTCCTAGTTGAATCGAATAGTATTTAATTTTCTATCCTGTTTGCATAAATCTGTTCGAATTGACAAATTAAAACGTGCATTTGTTCTCGGAGAAACTAATTGACTCATCAAAAGGTCGTATGTTATCATCCGAGTTACGGTGGAATGCGGAACGTTATCTTCGCGTTATCAGTGCTGATAATTCTCAAGTCGTACGATAATTGTCTGCATATAGTTGTTGTACCAACATTATACCGGTGACAATCTAAATTGGTAACAATCTTGTTTACATCTGGTGCTTTTAGTTAGAAGGAAGAAATAGATATTATTCAATTTCTGGGTAGTAGAACAATCGACAACCGTTTGTTTTAGAATTGAACGTCTGTCTTGATAGAAAAAGATGTGTGCACAAGTGTTTAGTTTAGAGACTATACACTCTTTATATGCTGATATCATACGCGATAGCTTAGATTAATTAAAGCGATTACATAGTAGACAGTAGTGCGTTGCTAAACTTTATGAGGTTTATAAAGACGTCAAATTTCGTTCAAGCTTGGAAATATCACTTTCAAGAGTTGTTTCCGAATCTGGTAGAATTGCATATGACACACTTTTTTATTATCTCCAACTTTCATCGCTTCACATACATTTTCCCCGTATTCAATGTATATGTAGAAAATATATATAGAAAAATGATTATTTTGTTGATTTGGAAGAACAATTGTTCGCAAGACAATTAAATGTCGTAGTCGAACTAATTCTCCATACTAAAGTGACATATTTGAAATGCATATGAGTACAAAGAAGTTATATGCATTCCTGCTGACCAATCAAGATGTCTCGCCGTAAATTCTTTCTGTGAAAAGAGGCTGATAAGAAGCCTTAAGCAAAGCTCTCTTATTCCTTGAACAGGAGTCATCAATTCTTTAATGCTGTCTTAATGACTGCGGGTATAGTGTAATATATAAACGATTATTATACTTCCTCTATCTTTCTTTTAATATTGGTCCTAATTTGTTGCAGCTCAACTAAAGTTTCTTTTTTAAAGAAGCGAAAGGAATTTGCTACTATTTTGATTGTATTCTCATTGAAATTTTGGTCACTGGTCGCACATGTAGCAAAATATTCGTTGTACTCACATACATATATATACTCAATTGCGTACTGTATTTCTTGGTGTAAGACGAAGCTTTATAGTGCGAGCTGCTGCACGCTATAAGCATCTGCTTATATGTGCATGCATGTATATTATTACTAAATACACACGTATAAAATCGAGGTTATGTGAACATATTGTGAACGCATGCAAACGCAAACTTGTAAAGCTGCAGGTCTGTAGTTAGAATTTAGAAATAACGGAGAGTGGTCATTACCCTGGAAGCAAGTTCATTTTACGCGGAAAGAAGTACACATGCCTCGAAAAAGCAGTATAATGCGTCCACCTCAAAAAATCGTATTAACAACATGCCTGTATTTCTACTCTCTTTAAATAATTGCACCATCCCTAATTTCTGTGGCAACTAATTTAAAGTTATTAGAATATCTGAGTTAAACGAATTCTTTTCACTAACAATAAGCGTATAGGGTGACTAAAGTGCAGGACAATGTTGTAATTGAAAAAATTAGGAAATATTCTGTACTGTTTCCCACAAAGTGGTGCAGGAGTTTACCTATTGTTTTTATAATAATATTCACTTTCGTGGAGTGTGGGAACGTCAAGCCTTATATTCGTCGAATTCCCCTGCAAAAAATTAGCGAAATATTCTCTCTTTTCACTTAAAACTTAAAATTTTAATAAATAACACATGTTTCTGCAAGCAATTAGAAAATTATAAAATCAAATTGCTATATAGTTTGATTTTTGCGTCTATCCTTAAGTAGTGAGTAAATGAGTACGATCCCGCTATTATCTTTAATTAGACTTAACGCGTCTGTTAAGGTTTGTCGTAGGCCGCACATGGGCACGTAACACGAAGGAAGCTAGCAATAAAGCTGGGTTTAATGAAATCAAAGAATAATTATTTATGATTATGCAGGCCTGTGTTGCGAACATACAATAAAGTCACGCGGGAACTACTCGTTTCAAGCTACACACATATTCCTTTCGAATCTCGAGGGTCGCAGAGAACAGGGGCGAACACTGGACTTTTATTCAGAAAATTAATGAAAGAATTCACTTTGTTTTTCAATTCAGTTAATAAATCATTATCTGACTTAACATCTCGGGTTTTCCACTCAAGTTTAAATCTCTCATGCACGGAATTCATACGGAATGAGTCATAATTGTTTTTCAGCTAACGAAATTCTTTCTCTATTAGTACATACATTATACATTTGCTTTATTCGTATATCTGATGTCGTGAATGATTCTTGGAGGTCATTTTTTATACTCTAAATGAAGAATTTTCAAATTCGATTAAAGCAAATAAAAATATTACAGAGAATGAAATACAATTATGAAAGTCATTGTGCAATGCTGTGGCATGTGATAGGTTGACTGCGTTATCGGATTCGAAAAATGAACATCTGTATATGCTTATCGGAAAAGGATCCTTGAGTGTGCGAATTTACACGACATTTTATTCCACAAAATTGCAACTTATAAAACTATATAGTCTTTCGTTCAAAAGTTGTTTACCTCTAGATATAAAAACCGAATATTTTGCAAAGTATACCTACTTCCCTTTTAGGATTATGTGATAGAAATCAAATTTATGAAAAAAAATCCATAGAGAATAAAGGTCACGCGTTAATATATCTTGTACTCTTGTTTTAGTCCTCTCTTATTTTTTTTTTTTCGTTCTTTTTCGCATTCTCGCGGGCCACGTGCGCCTTAAAAAATTCTTCCTTTAAAACCTTTGCTCTTTGTTCGGCAGCAGCTGTCCGACCGAAGAAATTCCTTTCTCGAACGTCAGCCCTCTTCTCTCAATTCTTGAGCGGCGGACTGGGTTCTCTGGGGCCAATATCCCCTCCCCCCCATAAAATTGAACCTCGTTTCATATTTGCGAAGACAAGTATTTATTATAACACGTTCTTCCAAGTTCTTCTAAATTCTACATCAGAATTAGCAGCTTCATTTCTCCGTAGTCATTGGAAACTTATCCTATCCTTCATTGGTTTCAATTATTCATTTATACATTAATTTTTTTTTTTTTTTTTGAGAATTTTAATATCCAGAAACCTGTCAGCGAATTTCACAAAACTCACATTATGTAGTCCTTTTGTTATACTGCTCTGGCAAAGTATCTCAGATCGACTCACATACCTGCTTGTATGGAACGCAGGTCAAAAACCGGATCTTATTATATTATCTTCCTCCTTTGCCATTATCCCTTTTCATCTCTTTTACTTTTTCCCTCTCGCTATTTTGCCTTCTGCAAAAGCAATTGCAGTCAACACTAAGACCAACCATGCATAAATAATAAATAATAGGTATAAAAATATTAATATCTAGTTATAGGGCTATGATATCAACCCATAACATCCTCCAAAGGTTGGGCTCGAGACAACCAAAAAAAAACCCAACATTACTATAGATGACCTTCCTTCCCCCGTACAAGGTTAACGCGAAAAAGATGGTACCAGAATTATTTAGGCATTAATATTTTGACAACAGGTAGATTATACAATAGGTACTAATAAGTATAATACGAAAATACGATTAGTCACTAGGGAATTGTTTTGATTGAAAAATACCCAAGAAGGGTGACGAAGTGATGTCAAGTTTTCTTATCGAAAACACTTCAAGTTTTCCCTTAATAGCTTTTGTCTTCGAGACACCCTATATGCAAGGGGCGATTCACTTTCGAATCAACTCGCATAGAGATTCGTCGGATTTATCCTGACTGCTCGTAATTCACGAGTCAGGGAATCAGACTCGCCATGAGTGGAATAAAGAGAGGTAAAAAAATGAAGCGAAAGTGCAAGAAGGACAGACATTCTGATTCGAGAGTGAATCGCCCCTCGCTTGTATAGCAAGTGCGCTTTTGTTCCGGTTTACTTTATAGAAAAAATTGAATCTGACAAATACATTCTTCCCGAGTTTCCGCTGTTTCAAGCCAGTGCAATTGTCAAAGTGCAGCTGGGCTCACAAGGTGACAAAAGTGTACGACTGGAATGTCTTTGAGAATTCATGTGTGGCGAGAGACCGATACGACCTTCGGTGAGACGACTTTGGGCCTTGCTTTGGGCCACGAGCCCCTCTCCTTGTGTCAGGCCCAAACGATCTCGCACGGAATTCGGTAGCCACAGGGCAATCACGTGAGCGCCTGGTAGCGATCTCTAACCCTAAACCTAATCATTTTAATCTTCAACAGAGCGGTCGCAGTCCATTCGTTTTTTTCCTCTTTCACCATTTTTATTGTTGGTAAGCCTTCCTAGCCCCTCGAGCTTCCATCCACTCTCAGATGAAGTCTAAATTCTTCGAAAGGTTTCAACGTTGAAAATTATTGTGCTCGATTGCTACCACTTTTTATAGTTCTCTCGATGTGCGTGTCAAATCGATCGCATATTTTTAGTAGCATTCATTTTGATACACTTGTCTTTCTTTTCAAAGCTTTGCATCTTCAGAGTCTTTTATTCAAAAATAAAAAAAGTTTGCCGTGTTTACAAAGTATATAGTTCCCCTCACTTTTCACTATTGTATCCCAGACAAATTATTGACTTTTTCAATTTTTTAGAATCTTTGATTATCAGCTTAATTACATATTAGCTTAATTACCATTGTCACCAAATAAGTCTTCATATTTGTTTTCAGGAGACATTGACTAAATTGAAGACACTTTGTTGTCTTAACCGTCTAAATAACTGAATTCAAGTACAAATAAAATCAAGCCATTCCCATTTTTAAGACTTCGTTTTTACGGTTTTGAAGACTGTTTGGTTCTCGGTATCCATAGTCGTATATATTCCTTAGCTAATTACAACAAACGCCGTCATTCTTGTGCTAGCATAACCATACTGGATTTACTCGCTCGCTCTTGCGATCCTTGCTCCTCCGTACACTGGCAACCCCACACTATAAAAGGGGCCTCTCTCCAGGGCCTCGAGGCTCCAAGTCGCGTTCAGATAAATATGCGGGAGGGGCCGGAATTCCTCACTCGGCTGCATTCCAACCCTCCCCCTCTTCTTCCCGGCCTCATCACCCTTTCCCCGCTCCCTCTTCCGTAGCGCTCTTGCGTCTTGAGCTCTACTAGCTCTCTCTTTCTCTCTTTAGCTCTCCTTTCCCCTCTTTTGCACGAGCAAAAGCAAGCGAAAGACAGTCTTTATCTCTCTTTCGCTCTTCCGCGCTCTCGCGCTCTAGTGCAATGCTCGATCGTTCGTAACTCCTTTTCCTTCTTTCTTCTCGGTCTCTTCTTTTTCCTATTTTTTTTTCTTTCACTTGTTCCTTTTCTCGACCCTTCCATCTCCCTCGCTCCCTATGGAGTTCTTGAGCTCTACTAGCCTCGCAAGAGAAGATGTTATTCATTTCACAGGGTTTGCGCGCGATGCGGGTCTTCGAGTCCCCTTTTGAACCTCGCTAAAATCGCAAACCGAGTCAAGATGGAGCCACTGATACTACCGCAACCCACACATTACAAATTATAGATCCAAGTTACATGGTGCTTTTGCCGAGGCTTTTGGTCTCTTTCAACTTTGAAAAGTTTCCGCAGATTTTGAGAAAACATAATTCAAGGCACCTAACACGCAAGGTGTGCGCGATAATTGATTAGATCCTTCATTATATACTTTATTTTGGTTTATCAGTCCCCACTTCAACGTTTTTTTGCAAATCACCTTTACGATCTTTTGAAATCCCTTGAAATGCTTTAGAATTAAAAATTTCAAGTCCCTTAAAATAAGCTACTGGTCAGAATAATGGGATCACCTGTTCTTTTTGATGATCGCTTAAGTTTTTTTAAATTTAAATATATCAAAGATAATTTTTTCTTTTTAATTACACTGAAAAAAATCAATTGTACCGCTTATGTTCTTGGAAGGTTAACTATGGGACAGCGATCTAAATATTAAACCGTACAATCTGGATGTTAAACCGTATAATCTGAATCTTAATTTATAAAATCCTTGATTATAAAACTCAAAATATAGATTATACGGTTTAACATTCAGATTGTACGGTTTAATATCTAGATCGCTGTCCCATAGTTAACCTTCTAAGAATATAAACGGTACAATACAATTCACTTTTCTCAGTGTAGATTAAAAACTATCAAAATGCTTAAAATGAACCCCGGCCGAAGTCTGTCTGATTTGTCATGAAGATATTATAAAAAAAAACTTCAAATCTGATTCTCTTACAAAAATATCAGTAACTTTCAAAATAATTAACATTTTTTAGATTTCTTGCAAAAAAGTTGGAAAAATCTTAATATATTTCTAGGATTGGGAAAAATATTTTTATGCGAAAAATATGAAATAAGTTATCATGAAGTTTCCTTGCTTTTTCTTATTATCTTCCTACAGATCAGACGGTATTCAACTTTTAACCTGCTTAAAAGAACAAAATATAATAATATAATAATACAATAATTCTGACAAATTTGAAAATCTTTTGAATTATTTCTCTTAAAAAATCTTTTAAAAACTTTAAAATGCTTTGAAATTCGCGAAATTTACTGAAATCTTGCATAATCACAAAAGTGGATTGGTCAACCCCTGGTATCTGATCATTTATAAACATGCCCGGAGGGGAAATCAAGGGCCGTCGAGTGTAATCTCGTCTTGGACTCGTTTGACTCTGGAATTCAGCATCAGCAGTTTCAATTCTGGTCTAGCATACCGAGCCGAACGGTATAAATCGCAGCCGCTTATATGAGGCCTTCTTTGTCTTCGTTGCTCATCTGCCTCCTTTTCGCATGCTCTCTCTTATTGCTCTCTCTACATTTGTCTTTCTCTCTCACTCGTTTCTACCTTCGAGCCGAGCTAGACGCCTAGACCTAGACCGGAATGCATTTGTTGCGAATTGCGATCTTGCCGTGCAAATTTCTTCCTTGTATGTTTGGTGGGCGTCCCGCGATCGTTACAATGCAAATAAAACCGACTCTGGAATTTTGCTGGTTGGGCATGATTTTTACGATTTCAAGAGGACATTTTAATCTGACATTGTACAGTAATCAAGTGCGGTACATGAAGTTGAAAGTATTCGGAGCACCCTATACATATCGAGTACGTCAAGTCTTACGCATGATCCATGGAGAACTCTAGCGCGAATCTTTACCGCGAGGCGAAAGCAACTTGCGCGATAGTATCTGAGTCCAGCAATAATAACATGGACCGAGAAGTATGCGCACGGGACCCCTTTGCGTCTTATACATATACTATATAAAAGAAAGAGAGGGAGAGAGAGAAAGAGCGAAAAAGAGTAAAAGAGATCCAAGTTCCTCTCGGCATCGTAGATGATCGGAGACATGCTGATGGGTCCATGGGCCCAGAAATTCCAACAAGGACGGGGCATAATGCGCGACTCAAGGTCGGTTCTACTACCGTCCGAGGTGGAACCATGTCAGGATCGAATTCTGACCTCGGGGTGCCCCACGCTCTCCCTCGTTATGGCAATATGCGAATAAGAAACGAATCACCTACATACATACACATACGAACTGGATTTGCTTAGGAATATCTCTGCTCCATACTTAAAACTCTGTCCAAGCTTCTGTTTGGAAAGATACCTTCTGTTTGAGACACTTTAATGCATTGGAAAGATTGATAATAATGAATTCAAGAAGATGTAATCGGAAAAAATAATAACCGAGATAAAATAGCGAAAAGAGTTTCCAATAAGGATGGAATGTAAATTGAAAATAAATGGTAACGATTGGGTCCGTTCCAGACTCGTAGATACGTTCCTGCGGACCCCGAGATGAGGCCCGCCTTTTTACACCGTGGAAGAAAGGCAGGTGGGGCGGCAAGAGGAGTTCAAGAGTAGACGATCTTGAAGAAGGGTGGGAGCAAAAGAGAAGGCGAAGAGATGCAGAGAGGAAGAAGAGGATTGGAGAAGGAGAAGCAGAGAGGAGGAGAAGGGGAAGGAGGAGCAGAAGCAGAAGCAGCAGGTCGTGCAAGAAGCGAAGAAAGAGAGGTAAAAAAGGGAAAAAAGGGGATCCCTTAAAAATTGAGCCCCGGAGGTGGGGATCGGAATTTCGGGCCCGTAACCGACCAGTCTGGTGGAGGCCTTCGCGAAGATGAGGTGATCTTTGGAGCCTTGGAGCCGAGGGAGGAAGATCCGTCCTAGCATACCGGCATGGACCGACAGTACACCCTCTGTGTACTGGTACCGGCGCAACAGTATCGTACTTATGTTGACAAATACAATCAGAGCTACGCTCAGCATCTGCAGCTGCAGCAACAGCATCATCATCAAAATCAATACCAATATCAACTGCAGCAATTGAAACACCAACAATACAAATATCATCAGTCTCGACAACTCCAGTGCCATCAAAATAAACCTCAGCATCTTCAACAACACCACTATCAGTACCAATACCAGTACCAGCAGCAGTACCAGCAACTACATCAACAACCTGAGCAAATTTATGAGAACGTTGTGTCTCAGTATCAGATGAGAATGTGTTATCACAATGATTACGAGAATGATGAGCAGATACAGCGTTTTTACTGGGAGCAGTGCTACCGGCGAGATGATAGTGATGCTACCGCATACTACTATTGTGAATACGTAGGTTCCACATCTCAGTGTGTTCAGTTGTAGTTAAGATGTTATGTGTCGGCCTTGGCCTTTGAATAAGGTGATTTTTATTATCTGTGACTGGTGATTGGTGAAATTTCTTTCTGATTTGCCGGACTACTTAAGACGCATAAAATTTTAAAAATTGAAGGTGCTTTCAAAAATATTTGTTCCTTTTGAAGAAAAAATGATGTATTAATTTCAGCTAAAACCAAAAAAACTAATTAAACCGTAATATCGTCTTTATTTTTGACTTTGCAAAAAAATATTAAATTTTCGCAATGTTTTTTATACATTAATCTATGAATTTGAATCGCTCTGGGCGAAGAAATGCAAGATGAATTAATTAATTTATAATAATAATCCCATTGATATTTTTTTGTAAAGTCGAAAATAAGGAAGATAGTAAGCTTTAAAGTCGATGCGGGAGTACCAAATATTGTTGGTTTTGCTTCAAATATATATTACAACATTTTTTGACCAAAGGGATCAAATAGAAAAACACCTCCAATTTCAAAAATTTTAATTTTTGGACCACCCTAATGTACACGTTATTGGAAAGGATCCGTGTAGGTCCTGCGTCTACTTCGTCCAGTGATCGCGCGTGCACGGTCGCTGATCTCGCGATGCGATCTTCTCCCTCCTTTGGTACCTTCATCCGAAGACGCTACCCGTGTTACGGATGCGGATATGCCGCCTCTAAAGCATTTCATCATTTGCCTCCAACACATTTAGTTTCTCATTGAAAAAAAAAAAAAAGAAACTGAATTAACTAAGAAATCGAAATTTGATTTTTTATCGATTCTCTCATCTTAATATTTACTTTTAAAAAGATTTATTATTTTAATATATATAATCAGATATATTTCCTTCCTTTTAGAAAGGATTTGATCCAAATTGATTCGTATAAGTTTAAAGGAAAAACAGCATTTCGGAAAACTCGCACGTGTTATAGTAGTATAGGACAACTTGTCCTATTATAGCAAACAATAATTATATTTAATTTATAAACAATTGTCAACAAGTAAACTGGGCAAAATTACTAATGAAACAGTGGTTTACTAATTTACTATGAAATAGCAACACTAATTCTAAGACTATTATTGAAGTTATTAAGTGATGATTGGTAGTTATTTAAAAATAATTAATAATAATTCTTACTAATGTGAATAAATAGAAGACTAAATTAAACAATTAGTTAGCCTTTCTAATTCAGACTGACAATTTGAATTTGAAGATAGCAGAATCAAGTTAAATTAAAAAATTTACATTGGAACCACTGATCTTAAATATTTTAAAGTCTGGTTAATATCTTTAAACTTGCGTAGAGTTTGCGTAAAATATTTAAATTGTTAAATTATAAATTTAATGTATAGAGTGATAACTAATTTATTTTATTTATTTCTCAAAATTTTGAAATGTGGAGCATTAAATTTCCAATCGTTTTTTTTTTAATGTCCAACTTTTAAATATCTTCAAAATTAACCGGTGTGAACTTCTGATTCAAAATCTTTTAAACCGAAAACAGAATTAAAAAACCTGTTTTTTTACGAATTGTGGGAAAAGAAAGATTTTAGTGGAGATTTACTATACCCTCTAGTAGAAATTCATATGTACAATATTATTTGTTAAAAATATATTGATCATATCAGTGATCGATACTTTACACATGAAACTACTAAATTTCAGAAATAAATCTATTACAATAAGAAATATTGATGAATCTATAAGAAGATTAACTGGAGTACTTCTACAACCCTTTTTTCTCATTTATGTTGTAGGCGAAGAAGGAGATCTATGACGTTAAACACCAAAGGTTGTGTCTAGCCCAGGATGAATACAACCACTTGAACAATGCCCTAAATACACTCGGCGCCTCTCGAACCAGTTGTAAGTGGATTTTAATAACTCTGAAGCAGTATTTCTTAACCAACATGACGGGGTCATAAAAAGCCTTTAGCATATTTAGAATTTCCTTCTTAAAAAATGATATTAACCCTAATTTTAACTGCAAGAGTTTAGAGTACATATTCGAATTCCAGAAAAAATTATTATCTGTATTTATTGGCATACCCATAAAACAGTCTTCTCTAGCAATTCATGTTTAAATTTATACACTTGAAAAATATTGACCCTTCCAAAATACTTAAGGATGTTTTTTTTAAAGTGTGTTCTAGTTCGAGTTCACTGAGTACTAAATACGATCCAGATTTGCTCAAATCGGATGTGGCACTCGCAAGAAGTCGAGTCTCGCGACTAAAGAGAGAACTAGAGCAGATTCGAGCGGAGATGAATTGCACGCAGCGAGGAGTCGACACCTTGGCGAGGTAAAGAATTTCTTAATTTATTTTGCCAATTATGACCAGGAGAATTCTTGTTAAATCAAAGTGAAGATACTTAATTAGAAAAAGAATTTCATTATTGCTTATTAATTGTTTCCAGCGTTGAGCAGAAGCTCAGCACTCACAATGGTGGTTGTTACAACATCACAGAGGCTCAAGCAATCATGACGGAACTGAGAAACATCCAAAAGTCTTTGAGTTCGGGAGAGAAAGAAAAAGCTGAGTTGATGCAGTCACTTGCTCAATTGAAGGATGAGTTGACTAGGTTACAGTTGTGTGAGGGTAGCCCTGATGCGAGTACACTGAGTCTACCTCAAGAGAAATTGAGCACGGCTTCGCAAACCGATCTTTCAGGTGAGCTGGTGCCTATTGGAACAAGATTGGCGGAGATGGCGCGTATGCGACTGCAATACGATGAGGCACGCAAGCGAATTCAGCATATTCAGCAACAACTGGCTGACCTGGAAGAAAAGGTGATGCCAGGGCAAACTGAAAGCGACAAGGATAAGCTGTTACTGTTCCAAGAGAAGGAGCAGCTTCTCAGAGAACTAAGAAGCATCACGCCGCGAACGAGAACTCAACAGGATATGAAGAAGATTCAATGTGAGATAAAACGTCTGGAGGAAGATCTGAATAATGCCCTTGAGCTCTCGAATAAAACGATCACAGATCGCGTTAGACTCCACGAGGAGAAGAATCTGCTGCTGCAACAACTGAGCGATGCTTTGCGATCTATGACTGTACTTGAGGGTCAATTGAAAACTCTCAGTGCTAGCACTTTGTCAGTTAGTAGTAGTTCCAGTCTTGGTAGTCTCAGTACAACTAGTAGCAAGGGTTCCCTTAGTTCTGGACTCAGTTTTACTGACATCTACGGCGGTCCACAATGTATCGGACCAGTTTTGCAGGAAAGACCAGTTGATATGGCAGACATCCATAGGAGGGTAGAAAGATTATTCAAAGGATCAGAAAATAATCAACGAAACCATGGTACTCCATCGCCTGGCAGATCACAACCAAGTCTTTCACCTAGATCTAGTCTGTCAAGTGTAAGTCCACCGGTGTCTCCACTCTATGAAAACGCCCCAATGGGTCCTCCTCCAGCATATGAACAAATAGAGTTACAAAGAAGACAACAGCAAAGGCTGTTCGTTTCTTCTGGAGCCTCGCAGCAGTTTGACCGTAGCCAACTGGAAGATAAGCTTGCAGAACTAAGGTTGAGCCAGCAAACTATTCAGGAAATTTCGGCCAGTTCCGAGCAACTCAAAATCAGTCCCCAACCTCATGTGGAAATGCAATCTGGAAACATGTCACAGGGAAGTGGTTTAGGAAGGCCGGCTCTGTCCTTGCCACAGGAACCTCCCCTTTCACCAATTAGCGAGACTCCACCACCTATGGGCATCAGATCTAGGGCCAGTAGTTCTGGAACTAACACGAGATCTGTTTCTGCAGCAGTATCTGACGAAAGTGTTGCTGGTGATTCTGGTGTTTTCGAAGCGTCAAACAGAAGACGATTGTCAGGATTGCTTGGCATCGATCCTCTGCTTCTTGGAGATATGAATCTTGAAACTGCTCAAGTGCAAATTAAGCTCAGGTAAGATTTATTCTTTTTGTCATATTAGCACAACGACAAAAATATCTTAAAACAGTTACTAAAGCTATTAAAATTTTCAGGTATTGTGTCAGCGACGGACTCCTTCACATTGGCATTGAACGTGCAAGGAATTTAGCCGCCCTCTTTATCCCTGAAAATTCACAAGTGTAAGTAGAAAAGATTGATTTTTTTTTAAATCCCAGTTAATTTTAATTCAATAAATCTTCGAACCTAAAATTCCTCAATCTTGAATTTCTAATGCTTTGAACTGAAAAGAATTCCAGTATAAATACTTTGAAAATGAGATTAAAAAAATTTTAATGACTGGGCTATGCGTTTTTACAAGCGAAATAAATATACATATGACATCATTTCTATACTTCGTAAACGTCTAGAGTAACTCTGACGTATCTTGAAATGGAATGTAATTATGAAATCTCAGATCAATGACCAGGAATGCGAGACGTTGCGAGACGCGACTGTTGTGTAACGATTAAAGTCAATTTTGTTTGTGACTATTATTGTACAGGTGTTTCAAAGTTTGTACTTGAAAATCTTGGACTAATCTACTTTGGAGAGAAAATATCATATTTGGCTCATGTTCAACTCATACACACGTTGTTTATCTTTATCTGATTTATAGCTTCTAAATGCCCTTAACCTCATATTTTCGTAAGTTATTTTAATGCAAACGTTGTTCTTCATTATATAGATATATCAAAGCAGCTCTACTTCCGATGCAGCCGCCCGTAAATCACATGTGTTGTACAAAACCGGTTACTGATTTGCGAAAGCCGACGTTTGGAGAAACATTCGCCATTGCGGTTCCGCTAAATAAACTCTACACAAAAACGTTGCAAGTGAATGTTTGGTGCACCGGGGGAGAATCTGAGGAATGCTTGGTACAGTATTATTAATATAGAATATTTTTTAGAATTTAAATCTTATACGATTGATTAAAATTGATGAGTTTTTTTCTAATGAATTGCTAATTTTATTATTTCAGGGGTCAGCCCAAGTCTCTCTAGCAGATTTCAGTCCCGAGGCGCCAAGTGTCAAGTGGTACAACATACTCTCCTTCCGCTTCATGCAACCTTCCACCCCAGAGTGTGCCAGCACTAGTAACAATGTTTCCCCCGGTCCCAAGCAAGTGAAACACGATAAACAAGAATCTGATATATCTATGTACCGAGGCGTTCAATCTCAAAATACAAAAGAAGAAAGCAGCGACGAAAGCACTATCATCAGTTCTCAGACTTCGACATTAACGAGAAATCAAGGATGCGACGAATTACAAACTGCGGTTTCTCTGAGGCTGGAAGAGCTAGCAAATTGTTTGAGGAGTCCAGAAGAAGAAGACGAGGATGGAGACAGTGACAGTGGTAGTGATGACAGTGACGAAGAGGGAATCATTGTAGAGTTCATTGAGGAAAATGTTCTCGAAGATGTATTGGAGCATGAGGTAAATTTCTCTTGTTTGTATATAATTTTGTTCTGAATCTACTCAAGTGTTTCTTGTTATCTGTTGTCTCACGTTGTGATTATCTTTCAGGAGGAGGAGGAGGATGAGGAACAAGCTGAACATGTTAATCAAACTCAGGACAAGGAAACCAATACTGAGTGTATCTTCATCCCAGAACAAGGAAAGCAGAGGAAGCTTTCCGCTGCTGGAGTTGTACCTGGTGCCGTTCATGATGACAAAAACTCGATCGTCATCAAGAGAAGCCAAACTTTTTCACCTAGCGCAGCAGTCAGCAGAAATCATTACATCTGTCGGGTAAGTGAATCACATCTTAGAAAGCGTCCATTAATGGACACTCTCTTATGGTATTTAAATTTCAAAATTTCAAAACTATGAAGATGTATCCTAATCCTTTGATTATTATTGGCCCTCCAATAATTTGCAATTGTTTATCTTTACTTGCAGCTCAACCGCAGTGACAGTGATAGCAGTATGCCACTTTACCGAAGGGGTGGACCTTTCCAGCGAAACTCGGTCGAAAGACGATCTCTTCGCTGGCGTCGACCTTCATCTGCCCTTAGTTGTAAGACAACATCAAAGAAGTCAACTCATCTACCTCCTACTGCAAGAACATCTTTGGATCTTGAGCTCGATCTCCAAGCTCAGCATGCAAGATTAAACACCCTTCATGATGAGTTGAATAGACTGAGAGACTTAAAGCAGAGGTTGGAACAAGCTCGTGAAAAAGGAGACTCGGATTTGGCGACGTGGTTGCTGGAGGATCAAAAATTCCAGGTGTTAATGGCACAAGCAGAAAGTGGAAAGAATGGAAAAAGCGCCGAGGACAGAAAAGTGGAGAAGATGTTGAAAAAGACTTCGAAGGAGATCTACAAATTGAGAAAAACAAAGGCTGGAAAGGGGAAACCTGACATTATTTCTTTCAAGTAAGTTTCCGTTCTATTATATTATTTTAAATATAGTTGAAATATAGATGACACAGTAGCACGATTTTCTATATATTCAACCTTTACTTTCAGAGAGAAGATGGCGTTTTTCACTCGCGTAAACTTGAATGTACCTGTGCTTCCTTCCGAGGAGTCTCTGACTGAATGGGCCGCTCCAGTTTCTACTTCTGCGACGATATTGCACAGAAGGCACGTCTCTGAGCCAACGAACACCCAATCAATTTTGGGCGCAGGAAAATTCGGCGTTCATCATTGCAGTGCACAAAATTGTTTGCCATCCAATCCACTTAGTGGAAACAGTAGTGCAAGAACTAATAGTGTTACGCAAAATAGTGCAGTTTCACAAAAAGTTACTTCCGTGATTAGTAACGGAGATATTACGACGGACACAGTAGCAATGAACAATGTGAATGTTACGGTGAATGCGAAAGATAGGTCGTGTACGACAGTTCTTGAGTCCGAAAACGATCAAATCAATGAAAATTCGAAATCCGATGAGGCCAACGGTGAAGAGCCTAAGCGATATGAATATGTTGTTGACAGAGTTTTGGGCGTTGAAGTGTAACTGATGTCGATATGTTAACAAAAATTCAGCTGATAAAAAATTGGTTGAAAATGAAAAATTGTGGAAAAGGAATTCACTCCTACTTAAGAGAAATTTCAAGACTAGTCTAGCGATATAAATATTCTGGAAAATGTTTACTGACACGAATTTTCATCTTAAGTAGAATTTAGTCAAGTTAGCTTAATGCAGTTTTAAAATCAGATACAAATTTTGAATCAGGTGCCATGCATAACGTATGATGCTCGAACAAGTTAATTTTAGAAAGAGTGATATGCAAAAAAAAA
>CAJFCP010026032.1:298978-311546 GCA_904066005.1 Synergus itoensis | reverse complement strand
GGATAACAATTCCACCATCTAAACAGCCGCCTGATGGAGAGGTAAAGATTCTTGCAAATCCGATGGCCCCCAGATTTGCAATGAGATTAAACACTTGTTTACAATTGTTGCAACTATGCGATTATTTGCAAATCAGACAGAAAACGTTCAGAAGACCTCCTTGAATGTCCTCCCGCAAGAATCGATCTAAATAATTATAAACATCCATTGTACAGATTTTGCACGATACTTTGAAACGTACATCTTCCCGTTTCGGGGCTCACAGACGGTTGAGGCTCTCCTCTCTTCCTTTATAAATAAGGAAATTATATCCTTTTTGGCACTTAACCATCGCTTTCCTCACGCACACCGCGCGCCACCCTAATGCACTGAAGGCCAGACCGGAAAATGTAGTCGAAAACAAAACAAAAAAAAAGCTCTTTATTGATGTTAAATTATAGAATTTGTACAACATTTTCAGTTTTACAATAAGTTTTTTGTGTTTTAAATTTAGGCTCCCATTTCTCAGTGAGAAGTTTAATCCTATGTATTATTCTATTATTTAGTTTAAGTCTATGGACTAGTGTTTAATCTCATTTGAGTATCATGTGTGAATTTAAGGTAAAAAAATTGCTACAAAAAACAGATTAATTTTTTCCACTGTTGAGAATTAACAAAAAATTACAGCAAAATGAAGAGGAAAAAATTTTTTTACATAAATAATTCCTTTTAAAAGAGATTAATTGAACTTAATTTCATGTTCCTTAACAGTAAATTAATTCCTGTTCTTTTGAAAACAGATTAATTTTTTTTCACTGTTGAGAATTAACAAAAAATTACAGCAAATTGAAGAGCCAAAATTTTTTTACATAGATAATTCCTTTTTAAAAAGGATAATTGAACTTAATTTCATGTTCCTTAACATTATAACATTCCTTATTATAATTTCCTGTTATTCTGAAAACAAATTAATGTTTTTTCACTATTGAGAATTAACAAAAAATTACAGCAAAATGAAGCGGCAAAAATTTTTTTACATAGAGAATTCCTTTTAAAAAAGATTAATTGAACTTAATTTTACGTTCCTTAACAGTGAATAATCATATATTATAATTTCCATTTCTTCTGAAAACAGATTAATATTTTTCCACTGTTGAGAATTAACATAAAATTACAGCAAAATGAGGAGTCAAATATTTTTCTAAATGGATAATTCCTTTTAAAAAAGATTAATTGAACTTAATTTCATATTCCTCAACAATTGATAATCCTATATTGTAATTTCTTGTTTTTCTGAAAAGAAGAGGGTAATATTTTTTCACTACAAAGAAATTGATAGAAATGTATTTTGATTAAAAATAAAAAGAAATTTATAAAGACGGGATTATTTAGTTCTTTCTTTTTGTATAATTTTGGTAATTTGATCGTGTAGACAATGGAATCTGATTAAGGGTCCCAGTGAAGCTCTACAGTTGTTATAGTTTTAATATGGACACTAACTGGGTTACATTTTCCAATGTGAATCACTTCTCCTCTTGTCACTGCAGTAAACCTTTCATGTACAAAGTATTGAAATTACAGCAAAATCTAGAAGTAAAATGTTTTTCCGAAATACGTAAACCCACCGTCAGTCAGATTTCTATCGGGCAATTGAGAAATACTAAACCGGGTTAAATCAGGTGTGGCCCGATTTAGCCCGACCGGGTTCGGGTTTTACTATTATCATATAAATTTACTCTTATTTTATGGTGAAGTATACAAAAATTATAGCGAAATATAGGTAAAAAACATTTGCACTGTAATTTTTCTATACACTTCTATTCTTTTTCAGAAAGATGATCATTACAATTGGTACCTTCCAAAAAAGTTTTGTAAACTAAAATAAAAGAATTTTCGAAATGTTACAGCGAAGAGCAATTCGCAATGCTTTTAAAAAGTATGCGGATTATCGAAATTTTGCAGCGATGTAAAAAATAAAAATTTTTTACTATTTTATTTTCATTCATTGATTCACTTTACGAGTGAGAGGTCATCACAATTGGTTTTAACTGAATAATATTTATTTTTATTTCATCTGCAATTTAGAAATTGAGATAAGTTTCAAAATTAATACTTTATTTATTACACACTGTGCACTCCTGCACATTAACCGTGTTACATCTCTAAACCGACTGTTCAAGTTGCGCGGTACCGCAACGCCCGCAGCGTTACCTACAGTCGCCTAATGGCTCATTGATGGCTCATTTTTGTTAACAGCACCAATAATTACGAAACTTGAAAAATCTTGCATTTATATAGATTTATATTAATTTTATGTTTAGTCCATGATTAATATTTTAATTAATTTTCGAAAGGCTTCGAATTACTGATTATGTAAATAGTTTTAGATTTATGAATAAATAATTTTTTAATTCTAAATAAAGTCTTTTATCTTTAAATAAAATTCTATTTATTTAATAAACCTAGAAATGTTTAACCCAGAAAACCCAGCTCTATAACGGGTTACATAATAAATGACACTGTAATAAGAGACTCAAATTATTTTAAATTGTGGAGAAAATTACATTAATTTTTATAAAATTTAGAAGGATCTTCCCAAAAAAAAGACAATTACCAATTTGATTTCTAAGCGAATAAGTTCGAGCAAGTAGGTCATGTGGTCAAGTGATAGAAATGAGAATCAAGTGTAAAAACCAGCCGGATGAATGACAGCTACGAATGATGCATTTATAGATTTTTATCCTTTGTCTCCTTCGATTCTGACTTGCATAAATCTTTTTGAAAAATGTTTTGATGTTATATATCTGCTATCCATCTTCTAATAACTTTTTTTTTATTGAATTTATTTATTGATTTATTTTATTTATTTTTTTTATCAGTGAATTTTCAAGTTTCCGGATTAAATAAATGTATTGAAGAGATATTTTAATGCTATCGTTATAAAAAATAATTATATTTTATGTGAGAGTCACATCACATCCCCTTTTTATCTCATTTAGGACTTTCGAACGTGCATGAAAATTTTAATTGGACATGTGATATGCACGAGGGACGTCAGTTATCATATCGTGTAGTGGCAAAAATTCCATTAAAAAAATATTTGATAAATTGGTGGTTATATAAGTCTGATTTAAAATCTGGAAGATTATATTTACTTGGAAATAAAATTTTATTTTCAAATTAGTTTTTACTAAACGAATTTAAGATTATTTATTATTATTGAATACAAATTCTTTTCATAAATATTTACTGGTAATAAAAGTCATGCGAATTAACTTTATTAGGTTAAAGAGGGTGTCAAAAAATTATGATCAATTGAGATGAAGGTCAATTAAATTTCCTTTGATTAATCACTATTCAATTGATGACAAATGTTCAGAGCTTTCAAAATATTCTACTTATACTAGTAGATTAAATTTTACTCTTTGTAACACATTAATGTTTTTAGTGTTTTTTTATGCTTACGAAGCGGGGCTAAAGTATTACATTTTAGTCCTTTGATTAAAAAGTGACGGCATATATAAATAATCTTTATAGTTTATAGAAAATAAAAAAGTACTTTTTAGTATTTTGACTTAAGGAGGTTCTACCGTAAAACGAATTAACGGTCAGAAAAGGATGAAACTTGAAACATAGTTAGTTAAATGCATAAAAATAATCAGTCAAATTTGTAAGATTCCGGGGTACCTAGGAGCTAAGATATTTTAATTAATATTTTCCGTCATTTAACATGTTCTCTTATGGAAAACCACCTTTTCATTGCATTCAATTACCCACCACACATTTATTTAACGGTTAAATATCGATGAAATCTTTTAAAATAGTGAGAAAAATATATAAAAAACATTTTTAGCTTATAATATTATTAGAAGGGTACTTGTAAATCAATGAAAATGTAAATAAATGTTACAAAAACCATGATGTTGAGTAGGCTTGGCAACACCGCACCCGAGTATGCGTTAGTAGGTTAAAGATGTATGTGTGCGTCTACGTACACTCACACTAAAAAAAGCGAGGCGGTGTTACCTCGTGAGTCAAATTCACGAAATTTTTTGTTCTGACTAGCTATGTACCGGTAGAACCTCCTTAAAGTACTTTTAGCCAATATTAGGGAATAAAAAAAATACCTTTTAGTCCATAGGGAAAAAATTACTTTTTAGTCTTTAAGGGAGTAAAAAAATACCTACTTTTAACCCCTAGGAAGTAAGAAACGTTCTTTTCATCCTTAGTAAGTAAAAAATAACTTTTTATTTCCTAGAGAGTAAAAACAAGTTTTTAGATACTTTTTAATCCCTAGGGTCTAAAAAAAATACTTTTTAGTACTTTTTCTAAAAAATGACGCCATGCATATCTTGAAATCTTACGAAAATCAACATCCAGCTAAAGAAAAGGAAGAAAGGATCTATAGTTGAAATCTTAAAATATATACCAAAGGAGAATCTGTTAATCTAAAAAGGAAAAAATTAGTTGGAAAAATAAAAGATTAACAAATAGAATATTTTATATGTATGAACTAGTAAATTCAACAAACATGTATAGTCTATCAGAAGCCGATTGACACTTGACCTATGATTCTGGCCTAAGTGCCCGCTGCCTTATGATGGTTCAGGGTTCGTCTTGAGAGGATTCCGCAGTCTCTCACCGATCTTAGATCATTCGACGGTTTAATTGGTGTCGAGAAATCAGAATTGTCTCTCAATAATCAGTCTTCATACTACGACTTTTTCAATCGTGTGAATCAAAGTCGCTGATGATTAACATGGGTGATCATCATCATCATTATTGTTTGGGATTGGAAAAAAATTAAAAAAAGAACTGGAAGAATTGATGATGGATCGAAGTCTAATAGTTTCGCCTTTTCTAAAAGCAATTGTTCGACAGTGGATCTGTGATCATGTGTGTTATTGAGGCGAAAACTAATTATTGGTGCATTTATTAATATTGGAAAGAGTGATTGTGTCATGTGGGGTTGAGGGTCGTTCCACACCTGTTCATTATCTACAAAGTGCTTTCAGTGATTCTAAAATAAACAAAGAGTGAAAAGAAGATGTTTTTAAATTGGTAAGATTCCTTCATTCCTTTCAGGCTTTTAATTTTGGTTTATACAAATTTGAGGATGTACCCACCATTTATTCCTTAAACTCATTACTTTATTAAGGGCGTTGGACCCAAGTGCTAAGCTCAAAATTCCATTCTCTATTTTACTCAACGAAAATTATAGATAAATATTTTTTCGTTCTATGGCACTAATCTTTTTTCAAATATAAGACTGCATACAGAGCGAAAAAATATTTAATTTCGATACTTTTTGCATAAAACGAAGAATTCAAAATCTAACTTCAAAATTAAATATTTTCATTTTACTTGGAAACTGTTTGAATTAGATATTTTCTCGCTCTGTACGCATAATTCTAGTTAAAATTTGATTAACTCTGCAGAGGGAAAAAATTTCAATTTTAATATTTGTTATAATTAAAATGTAGAAATCGAGTTTTTAGATTGGAACTTGGTATCAACACCCTTAAGGGCATGTGATACTTACTGTAAGAAAATTTGATTTTAACCCGTTGTGGTCACTTGGGGTCCATTTGACCCCAGGCGAAGTTTGAGGTCTAATACCTAAAATTCTCTTAAAAAAAAAGTTTTTTAGTGTTATATTTCATGTTAACGCTTACCTCTTTAATTTAACAAATTTCACCAAAACTGCTCACTTCAATCATCATAATAAATATGGTTTTTTCGACGGATCATTATAAATTTTTTTTTTTTTTTTTCTTAAAAGTATACTATCTTGCAAGTACAAAACCAAAATATTTCTTATTTATCTCAAAAATTGAACTTTTTATGAATTTTTATGTGAAAAAGTTAAAATTTTCTTAAAATTTTTCTTTGTATTTTTTCATTATGAAAAAAATATTTAAAAAGCAAACAAACTGTTGGGTCTTAAAGAAGAGACCTTAAACTAAGTTCGGTAGAAATTTAAAGTCGATATATTAACTAGAAGGAGAATGGCAACGGTTTTTCTACGTGGGGTCCACCTGACCCCTTATGACCAACATGTTATTATTTGGAGTTGTGACCACAGCGGGTTAAGTTTCCAGAACTTTGCGTTGAAAATGATTTTGAACCCTAAAATTCCGATCCGAACCACTGTGCGCCGGGTAAATTTCTGTTAGTAAATAAATAAAAATAAAATGGTTTTGAGAACTTTTTTGATATTCTTAATCCAATAAATGCAAAATATATGTATATAAAGCGATCGTCAGACTAGACGTCGGCAACTTCAACCCAATACTTTACGAGAGATAGTATTTTTATTTTTTCCCATTATAAAAAAAACATACATCTGGGAGCTTAACTTTGGGGATAGGAAGTTGGGAATATTTGATTTCATCAATCTACCCTTTAACAGATGCGACCTTCGATTCAGAGTGTTTGACAGACAGAAAAGCAGTAACGAGTCGATTTCAAATCCAGATAACGTCTCTAAATCATCCTCCGTGGCAAAGTTCTGTTTTCAATCAATACAACTTTCTAATTTTATACTTTATTTTCTTGCATACAGAAGAAAGTGAAACTTGGAAATAAATTCGAAAAAAATAAATACCCGAATTTTCAAATTCTCAAAAATTTCAAATTTCTGAAACTTTTGTTTAAAAAATTTCTCAATATTTCTATTCAAAACTAAAACTAGGGGTGCCATTGTGAGCACACATTCTCATCACACTTCGCGCGCTTGCATTCGTTTACTAACCTTCATCGCTGCTATATATGTATATACTTTTATTTAAATTACTTTAGTTTCAAATGAAGAAGAAAACTAATTTACTTAAGGTTCTATCGACCTTAAGGAACACATTCTCATCAAAGACAAATAATTATGTTCTTATAATTTTCTCTGTATCACGCGTTATTTGGCTCAAAATTTGAATTTTCGATTTTTCAAGAAAATTCAAAAAATTGTTACGTCAGTCCTGTAGGGCGTTCAAAAAGATATATTTTTCATTCTTCGACTTTTTTTCATATCGTGCGTTATTTGGCTTTAAATTAAATTTTTTTTTTTTTTTTTTCAAATTTTCAAAATGCTCCAACTTTTTGAATTTTCATCAAAAATGGCTGGCCAACGAACTCGGCCTTCATTTTAGGACAATAAAAGAGTATACCAAAGGACAATCCAATCGGTCAATTCTTTCGAAAGTTATCGTGAACGAAAAATAAAAATCTACACACACACACACACACACACACACACACACACACACACACACACATTGGTAAAACCATGTTTTTCGGGTTCAGGGGGTCACAAAACGTGAAAATTTAACAAAAAATGGGGGGGTCAAATTTTACACAAATATAATACATTCTCTCTGATGAGAATGTAAAAACAATTGGAAAAATATTGAACAAAATTTTGTATAAAAATTTTGAGGAGAACTTTAAAAAAAAAGTTTTGAAAAGAACTTAGAAAAAATTCTGGATTTCATGAGGTACATGAACTTTCCCTCCTTAAATAATTGAGTATTACATTCTCATCAGAGAGAATGTATTATATTTGTGTAAAATTTGACCCCCGAATTTTTTTTGTGTTACAAATACAAATTTTAATACATTTAATTTTAATTTAGTAGGGAAATTATTAAGAATCATTGTTTTGTAAATTATTAGTTTTTGTTTATCTATATCTAAAATAAAGCGGTCGATTTGAAGCTGGGTGTTACAATTTCAAGGTCTTTTAATAACAAGGATCCAGATAAAGGAGGAGACGCCGAAGATTATTTATCGACATGGAGAAAACAGGCTATAATAATTGTAGCTCGTGCTGAACTTTGTCGCATGGCCTCCTGACTTTGAGGAAAACAAATTGAACTTTCAGAATTTTTTTTTTCGCTTTTTGATTTCAAAAATTGTAGATGATTGTAAAATTAATTGTTATAAATAATCATTAATTTTCGGTTTACTAAATAATAGTGGAAGTAAACAGTAATTTATATCTCCTGAATCCTTAAGGGTGTTGGGTCCAAATTCTAACTTCGATATTCGATCTCTTCATTTTACTCAATAAATATTATAATTAGATATTTTTTCGTTCTATAGTGCTACTCTTTTTTAATATAAAATAGAAGTTTGTCTGTACAGCGACAAAATATTTAGTTAACAAGTTTTTGGTCCAAAAAAAATTGTAGATATTATTTTTATTAAAAATCGTAAACGAGTTATTAAAATAAAAAAAAAGGATTAAATAGAATTTGAAACTGCGTCAATCTGACAAATTTCTACTTCACTAGTAACCTGCGCAAGCGTCTCTTGCTTTCCAACTTTACAAAAGCTTTCCGTCAAAGCTTTCAGTGGTTCTCGTATTTTTGTGCGCGAAAGACACTCAGGTGTCAATCTTTTATCAGAGATTAAAAATATTTTCAATCTGATACCAAAACATTCAAAATAAAATAAAAATATTTTTAAAAATTGATAAAAGTTTACGTTAGGAAAATCTAATTTGGACAAAATTCAATATAAAAAATTTTAGAATGGATAAACTTTATTTATATTAATTATAACGATAATTTTTTTAAATATATATTAAGAAAATACTTATAAATGATTTTTTTAAATTGTGCCTAACACTAAAAAGATAAATTATTATTTTTTCAGTTAACTATTCCATGTTTTCATTTTGTTTTAACCTTTCATCCCCGATTTCCTATAAGTTTCACTTAATAACGATTATTAAATTTAAATAAAAGCGAATAATAAATTTTTATTTTATTAAAAATAAATTATAATTCATTTATAATAGTGATGTGAAAATATAGAATCATTTTTAGAAGATACTTGGAAGATTGATTAGTTCAAATAAAAAAGAATCAACAGTAATAATTTAGATTTTTTGACTCAGTTTGACTTTAATTGCAAAATTCGTTGGAAATTCGAAATTCGTGAAGCTTTAGCGTGGCCATTAACAATGATTTATAGACCACTAGTATCAACGAGGGAAGTACTTTATATTGAAAACGATAACTCGACTTAATTCAGATAAAATTATCGCAAGGATAATTCTTCGTAACTTTCATGCTGAAAGGTACAGTAAATTAAAATTAACGACCTATTGTGATTTTCAGTTTTATTATTATTTCTCAGTAATCTTCAATCATTATTTTCTTTTAAAAAAACTTTTTTGAAGTATTTAGCATATCGAGGCTCATAAAATAATTCATATAATTATTGAAAATATTTTATAATTAATTTACTTAACCCTTAGCTGCCACACTGGGGTCAATTTCGCCCCAGAATTTTTTTTTCTTACATTTTCTTAAATTTTTTAAAAATACTAAATATTATTTTTTCTAAAATGAGCACAGCAGAAATTCTTCTAAAATATCTCTTAAGAATTATCAGCAATTTTTTTTAAGTCGAAAAGTAATAGTTGCTTCGCAATCTACTTTTTTACCCAGCGGAGTAGAAAACGCCCCAATGACAGTGTGGCAGCTAAGGGTTAATTATTTAATTACTTATTTACGTAATACATGATCGGCAAATTTAAATTTCGGAAAGTAAACTTGGGTATTTTTATTTTTCGTCAATTTGTGATAGTGTAATTTATTTTTTCTGCATTTTTTTTTTTAATTCCAATGAATGGAAATTTATTAGAAAAAAAAAATGTTCTAAATTTTAAGATTAATAAGAGGTGAAAATCATTCTCGTAAATTTAAAAGTAGAGTCCAAATAGAAATATCTAATTTTTTATTACATTCTCATCAAATGAGAATGTGAAAAATGTTTTGTGTGAAAAATGACTTTCGATTATTTTTTATTATCTTATATTTTTTTTAAATATCTAAATTTTCTATCTCATTTTTATTGAAGAATTTGAACGACTGCTGTTTAATTGATGAATTTAATAATTATTTATAATTAAATACCTTTTTTCCAGTAAAACTTTTATAATAATAAATTCCTATCTTTTTTTATTATTATATTAAATTTTTTATTTCCTCTAATTATTTTATAGGATTCATATCGAATAGAATACTAACATCTTTAGCGTGATATTATTTAATTGATGAACCTTTACTAGCTGATATTTGATTAATCTTTTCATTGCAAAGACACTTTCTTTCCTTGACCCAAGTTGTTGATCCGACTAGTTCAATTCTTCGCAGTGCTGCACTCAATTATTATCACGCAATTCAATAAGTAATTTAATTACCTATTAATAATATTATAGACTTAAAAACATATCTACACAAAATCTTGAAATTTTTCATAATTGTTGAGATTTTTTTAAAGAAAGACAAAAGTATTTTTTTTTAATTATTCACTATATTTCTTCTATTTTTAAGATCTCAATAAAATTGTAAAGCATATTTAAATTTATTCAAAGTTCAATTTTATTGGATAATATGAAATAGAATTCCATTTTTTTTTGTCTCCAAGGGATCGTCCATATATTACACCGATTTCGATTAATATTTTTTTTCTTCTTCCAGAAATACGTTTTTCTGAATTTGATACCCTTCTAAACGTGATATCTTACGACGCATTAGCTTTATTATCTTTTTTATCACTGTATATTACTTACTCATGAGGAGCTATTTTGTAAGAAAAAAAAATTGGGGAAAAATTTCAATTTCCTTTATTTCGAAAATATAATATTTTCTTGTATGCGTGTACGTACCTATTTGTAAATTATAGCAATTAAAAAACAAGACTCTTCAAAAATAATAAAAAAAAAAAATTATATTATAATTGAATCTGAAATTGTGATAAAGATTAAATAAATAAACTCTCATTTTGATTTAATTAAAAGTGGGAAATCCAGTGAATTATCGAAGTAATCCCAATAGATATTTCCGGATTTCGATGGTATGCGTCGAATGCGACCGAATCTTAAGTAAACTATCCGAATGCAAATATTTACAGTGAAAATGACACTCGTGACTATTGTGCTTTTGTGCTTTGCAATCTGTATATTCATTTATGGAGCGACCTTGATACGTGCCATTTTTAATTTTTAATTTATTTCTGCAATTAATTAAAATAAATGAAAAAAAGAGTAAAACACTAAATATTGTTTTCTAAAAATTGTTTCTAGCTAACTTGAAAAATGAAATTGATGTCCAGTTCAGCAGATTTGATTGAAACAATGGGAGATAATTCAACTATGGAGGGTAACTCTTCGGCAATAATGGAACTTCCAATTGACATGCAATTTAATGATGGACATGTTGTTAGCATAGTGACATATAGTGTGCTTATGGTTATATCAGCAATAGGAAATTCGACTGTTTTGTTCCTTATAAGTCGAAGAAGAAGAACCGCAAAAACGAGAATTAACACGATGCTTATGCATTTGGCTATTGCAGATTTAATGGTAATTATTCATTCAAATTCCATTTTTTGAAAAATAAATTCTCTTCCTTAACGAATAAGCTTCGGATTAAAATTCATTCCGAATCATTCGGAAATTTTCCGAATCATTCCGGAATTTGTATCCGAACCAAATAGTTTCATTCCGATCTAATCCAAAGGAAGTTTTCAATCCGAATTAATCCGAAACTCATTCAAAATCAATCCGAACATTTAATCCGAATGAATCAGGTCAATCCGAATTATTCAGAATTAATCCGAACTTTCAATCTGAATAAATATGGTCAATCCGAATGAATCCGAATTTTTCGGAATCATTCGGATTGATTCGGAAAGATCGGATTAATCCGGTTTATTTTGGATTTAAAGTTCTGATTGACCGGATAGACCGGGTTGAAAGTTCGGATTAATTCTGATTAATTCGGATTGGCGGATTCATTCGGATTAAAGATTCGAATAGCTTTTGACTAGTTTTCGGATTATTTCGAGTTGAAAACTTCCTTCGGATTAGATCGGAATGAAACTATATTCGATTCGGTTACAAATTCCGGAATGAATCGGATTCTAATTATCCTCGAAATAATTAATAATAAAAATATAAAATTGTAATTATAATAGAAATAATTAATAATTAAAAAGTCAAAATTGTAAATGTACTCAAAATAATTAATAATTACAAAAGAAAATTGTAATTATATTCGAAATAATTATTAATTATTTTGAATGTAATTACAATTTTTATATGTAATTATTAATTACTCTAGTAATGTAATTACAGATATAATTAATTATTTGCAACCCTGTTCGTAATGAATTTCAATCCGAAGCTTTCGCTAGGGTTGACAATAAAAATTGTTTGGCCTGCTTGAAACTTTTTTTTTTGACTAAAATAAAGAAATCGAATTTCGAAGTTTGAACTTGGACCAAACACCCTTAAAAAATGATTATTTAACAGGTAACTTTTTTGATGATGCCTCTCGAAATTGGTTGGGCATTCACTGTATCCTGGAAAGCAGGCGATGCGATGTGCAGGATAATGTCCTTTTTCAGGATGTTTGGATTATACTTATCATCCTTTATTTTAATTTGTATAAGTATAGACAGGTAATTTTAAATAAATATTATTTTCTGAATGAATCTCATAACAATTTTAATTCAATTTTTCTCTGTCCGTCATTTACCGATAGTGAGAGCTACAATGTTTCAATTATAAGCAAAAGGG
>CAJFCP010026032.1:272281-283266 GCA_904066005.1 Synergus itoensis | reverse complement strand
TTAAATTTGAATACTTTCAAATTTAAAATTCCCTAAGTTAACTAAATGAAGGGATTAATAATACATATTGATGTTCTTCAAATTAAAATATCAACAAATTAAAGCTGCATTAACTTTTAATTTCTAATTACAGCAACTATAGAATCTTGCGATACAAAATCCATCCTTAGTCAAATTGACTTTAAGGACCACGTAACAGCAAATAGAATTTCAAATTTGCATTCATCGAAAATTCTAGTTACAGTAATTATATTTTCTAGTCGAAGACGTTTTCAACTATTTTAGCTAGTTACTGCCACCAAGAGCTCAAATTGGTTTCAGTAACTACGATTACCAGTGGCGTAGCAACCGGGGAGGGGAGCATGAGGGGCAGTTGCCCCTCCGTAAATTTGGACGGGGGGCAATATAGTCATTTCCCCCCCCCAATGAAAAACAAGTAATAGTTGTTAAAATAACTAAGATGTTTGTGATGCTTAAATAAAAATGCATTTATATATGAGACATAATTCCTCAAGTGTACCACCCTCAAAATTTGACTTTGTCTGATCGAACTCAAACTTTGGTAAAGTATAGTCCTACTAGGCATAACTTTAGATGAAAAAGATTTTTTCGATTGGATAAAAATTGACCGAGATAGGGGAGGGGGAATTTTTCGAATTTTTTCGATTTTGTGTTGGTAGACCCTATTTCGAAGGTGCTAAACTCCTTTCCTATGGAATATACAAAATTTTGTCTCATATGTTTTCCATAGACTTTTTCCTGGTCTATTGAATAGTAATAACCATTTTTTAAAAAATTGAAAATTTGACTGATTTTTTCGAAAATCAAAAATATTTTTGACTTTTTTTTTGAAAAACCACCTTTTTTTTTGTTTTTCCTTGTCTCAAAATAAAGCTTAAGGCTTTATCTTTCGATGCTGTAAAATTCAAAATGCCGTTTTTTGTTTTCGAGAAATTAAATAAAGAGAAATGCGCCGCGCCGACAGCGCTGGAGACAGCTGGGCCTCTCGCTCCGCGCATTTCTCTTTATTTAATTACTCGAAAACAACAAAAAACGGTATTTTGAATTTTACAGTATCGAAAAATAAAGTCTTAAGCTTTATTTTGAGACAAAAAAAAAGAAAAAAAAAAGTCGTTTTTCAAAAAAAAGTCAAAAATATTTTTGATTTTCGAAAAAGTCAGTCAAATTTTCAATTTTTTTAAAAAATGGTTATAACTATTCAATAGACCAGGAAAAAGTCTAAGAAAAACATATGGGATAAAATTTTGTATATTCCATAGGAAAGGAGTTTAGCACCTTCGAAATAGGGTCTACCAACACAAAATCGAAAAAATTTGAAAAATTCCCCCTCTCTTATCTCGGTCAATTTTTATCCAATCGAAAAAATCTTTTTCCTCTAAAGTTATGGCTAGCAGGAGTATACTTTACCCAAGTTTGAGTTCGATCAGACAAAGTCAAATTTTGAAGGTGGTACACTTGAGGAATTATGTCCCATATATAAATGCATTTTTATTTAAGCATCACATACATCTTAGTTATTATCTTATTGAACCATTCCTTAGTGTTCAAAACCATGAACAAAAATAGTTTATAACTATTGCTGTTTAAGTCCAAAATTTGGGAACATAATTTTATAACCTTGTTGTATAAAATACTCACTTAGTAAACACTATTAAAATAAAATACTACTGAAAAGTTAAAAATATTTATTATTTCTGTACTAATTCTGCTTTAATAAAAGTACAAATTCCTAATTAACTAAAGTACCTAACACTTTAACAGGTGCGGGCCTTGCCCGAGAGGATACAGTGGAGATGGAAGACAGTGTTTTCGAGTTCGCACAGGGTGTGATGTAAATCCTTGTTTTCGTGGAGTAAAGTGTTATCCAAGGGAAAGGGAACCATACTATACTTGTGGTCCCTGTCCTTCACCAATGCATGGAAATGGAACACATTGTTCGACTGATCTCTGTGATCTGGAAAGACCCTGTTCCCCCCTAACATCTTGTCACAATACGAATCCAGGATACAGGTGATACAAAAAAGATCCGACCAATATGCAATTTTGAAACAGCGAATAATTGATTATTAACTAAATTACGAAATAAAAATCATTGTTCATTTGTGATATTTCATTCTTTAGATGTGGTCCTTGTCCTGCTGGGTACACAGGACCCACGCCATCCGGTTACACCGTGGATGATGCTCGAAGGAACAAACAAAAATGTGTACAAATAACTTCAAGCTGCAATGATGGAAGAAATGGAGGCTGCGTTGAGAACTCACCCTGCTATGACTCCGAGGTGAATTGTCCGTGATTACTCTTCTAGGCCGGAACGAGTCGATCTCTCTACTCTGATCAAGCACAAATAATCTTGCGCAAAAAGGCACAAAGAGACTTTCATTAGAAAGTATCCTCTTGTAATATTGAGAATATACTAGTGCACGTTACAAAAAAGCATGTTTGCATTTTCCTTCCTCCTTCTTCCTTCACTTCATACTCTAAAGCTAGACCTAAAAATTCTTTAAAGCTAAAATTGTAACTTCTGTATATCAGAAGGTCATATAGCAAATTCAGAGAAGTGCATTGACTATAATCAGAGGAATCCTCCAATTGAAACTTCTTATTCTTGATTGTTTCCTACATGGACAGGTTCCTTAAGTTTCTCTAGTTGCTTTTTAGAAGATAGCAAGATATTTAGTAGCTCCGGGTCTTTCCATTCTTGTACGTTTATTAAATTGTTTGATAAGAGAGGACGAAAAAGGAAGGAATTGTATTAAGAAGGCGTGTAAAGGATTCTTTTCTCAGGGAACAGTTAGATGTGGACCTTGCAGAGAAGGTTTCATCGGCAACCAAACTGTAGGATGTCATCCGAGTGCTGGAATGTGTCCAGATATGGTCACCAGGTGCGATGGACATGCTGAGTGTGAATGCATCGGAGTCAACCAATACACCTGCAGGGTAATTATATCCACTGTTTGGATATTACAGTTTATTTGAACCTTCTTTGAAAACCTTGTTATATAATATTCTTTTAGTGACCGTTCCCTAAGAAATAAAATTCTTCAGACAAATTTTCTTTAAGAATCATAATAATCTGATGATAACTAATTTTTTAGTGTAAAATTGGTTGGGCTGGAAATGGACACTTATGTGGATTGGATTCAGACAACGATGGCTATCCAGATTACAACTTAGCGTGTCATGAAAAAAGATGTAGAGCTGACAACTGTCCTATGACTTCGAACAGTGGACAGGAAGATGTTGATGGCGATGGAGAAGGCGATGCTTGTGACAATGATGCAGACAATGACCAGATAGGCAACCTCGTAGACAATTGTAAGCTAGTCGCTAATTCTGGACAAGAGGATAAAGATGGTGATGGAATAGGAGATCTTTGCGATAATTGTCCTTCTGTGTCTAACTACAATCAGACGGATACTGACTTCGATGGACAGGGCGATGTCTGTGATGATGACAGTGATAATGATGGTAATTGATTCTGTTTTGATGGCTTTGAAACTAATGATATGATTAATGGTGAAACAGTTCCTTCTCATTGCATAATTAAATTTTTTAAGAACAACTTTTTGGAACCTGCTTTTAAAATCTTGTTAAACAATATTTCCTAAGTAAAGATTACAAAAACAATTATTCCTCTACAAAGTTTCCCAAATCATTCATGTAGATAAACCCGTTTTTTTCCACAATTTTTACTTTTTCAAAAAAATAAAAATTATGGGAAAAAAACGGGTTTATCTAAATTAGATAGCAAATCTAAATAAACCCGTTTATTTCTACAATTTTTAGTTTTTCAGAAAAATAATAGTGGACATCCGTCTGTGTTCGCGTTCTTGACGGATGTCCACTATTATTTTTTTGAAAAAAGTAAAAATTGTGGAAAAAAAACGGGTTTATCTAAATTTGCTCATATGGTAAGTAACACATGCCCTTAAGTCAAAATTTTTGGAATCTTCTTTTAAAACCTTGATGAATCACATTTCCTTAGTTATATCTTATATCTCCTCAGAAAAAAAATTTCTCGAGATGAACAGAAACCGCACGACTCTGTTGGAAGTAAAAAGATAGGAAAGGATAGAAATTTTTTGATAGAAAAGGATAGAGATTTTCTATCTATTACCACTATAAGAAGCAAAAGGATAGAAAAAGATTGAGATGATTATATTAAGGATAGACATGGATAGAAATGTAGTGATTGAAAAGGATAGGTTTGGTAATATATTTCAAGAGGGATAGGAAAGGATTGAAAAGACGATAAAAGGATAGAGATGGATAAGAATGGTAAAGATTGAAATGGATAGACTTGGTAGTATACTTAAAGAAAGATAGAAAAAGATTGAAATTATTATTCAAGGATAGATATGGATACATTAGTACAGATTGAAAAGGATAAGCGTGTAAAAGAGATAAGTAAGGATTCAAATGATTAGATCAGGGATAGACATGGATAGGAAAGTAGGGATTGAAAAAGATAGGAGCTGCAATAGATTGCGAAACGGATAGAAAAAGATTGGTTGAATAGACGGAGAATAAAGAAAGATTAGCGTGGATAGATGGAGGATAGGAAATTATTGGCGAAGATAGACGAAGGATACAGAAAGATAGAAAAATTGAGATTCAAAAGGAAAGCGATTATTGTGAATTAAAAAAAAGATAGAAATAGATTGGCATGTATAGGGATGGATACATTTGGATGAAGGTTGAAAAAGATTCAAATAGATAGACTTTCTATCTTTTTACTTCCAACAGGGGATGTTAAAAAACTCTTTTAAATGTTAAAAACTTTTCAGGTATCCTTGATTACGAAGACAACTGTCCAAAAGTAATAAATAAAGAACAGGAAGACTACGATAATGACGGAATTGGAGATGCTTGTGACAACTGTATATATTATGCCAATCCCAATCAATCCGACGCTGATAATGACGGAGTTGGTGACATCTGTGACAATAATCGTGATAAGGATCAAGATGGTGTTCAAGATGATTTTGATAACTGTCCTGATATATCAAATTCTGATCAAAGAGACATTGATGATGATGAGATAGGTGACAAGTGTGATGATGACATGGATGGTGATGGGGTTCTTAATGTTATAGACAACTGTGTCTTTGTTTACAATCCGGATCAAAGACGTTCTCAGCGTAAGTATAAAAACCTATGATATTTATTTTGGGTACTTGTTACCACCCTAAATTAGTATTTGTAATTAAAAATAAAATGATTTCCAGACTCAGTCTTTGGAGATGCTTGCTGGAATGATTTCGACAACGACACCGTCCTCAACATCTTCGACAATTGTCCTAATAATAGTGAGATCTGGACCACAGATTTCCGTCAATTTACAAAAGTTGTCCTCGATCCTGAAGGCGAATCTCAGACTGATCCCAATTGGCAAATCCATCACAATGGTTCCGAAATCTTACAAACTTTGAACAGTGATCCGGGATTAGCAGTAGGTAAATAAAAATAGGGTTTCAAGTCAAATATTTTAACAATCTTATTCAATAGGGTTACTGAAAAAGTGAATTGAACTGTTTTTCTTTTATAAAGGCAAGGACAGGTTCAATGGAGTCGATTTTGAGGGAACTTTCTTTATCAACACACCAATAGATGATGACTATGTTGGTTTTGTCTTTTCCTATCAAAACTCTCATAAATTTTACACAGTCATGTGGAAGAAGGCCTCACAAACTTATTGGGAACCAGTGCCATTCAGGGCTGTCGCAGAACCAGGAATTCAGATCAAGCTCGTGAACTCAGAAACCGGACCTGGAAAAATGTTGAGGAATAGTTTGTGGAAAACAGAAACGACACCAAATCAGGTGAAACTTTTGTGGAAGGATCCAAGAAATGTTGGATGGAAGGAACACACTGCATACAGATGGCGACTTCTTCATAGACCAACGATTGGTTTGATAAGGCTCTGGATTTATGAGGGAGATCGTTTGGTTGCTGATTCGAAAAATATTTTTGATTCGACTTTGAAAGGTGGAAGTCTCGGAGTTTTGTGCTTCTCTCAGGAAATGATTATTTGGTCCGGATTGCACTACAGGTGCAGAGGTGAGGAATCGTAAATGGTTTATTTTATAATAAATATGAAAATTTAATATTAGTATTACAATTATTGATTGTTATTATATTTTTGATTTTGTGATGTTATTTTTGCAGAAAGTGTACTTGAAGAAATTTATCGCGAATTACCACCCAGTATACAAAAATTGGTTCACAAGGAACTTCCTAACGAACCAACAGGATGGATTCAAAATTGAATTTAAATATTAAAAATGTGAGAGACTAAAACCATGCAATATCCAACTTCTTCGGAATGGGATTATTAAGATAGAAAAATAAAAATTACTGAGGAAACAAAGGTGGAATTTAGAGATATTTTTCCTAGATTTGAAAAATGTAGTCTTTTAGTGTTAAAACTTTTGTAAGAAACGTTTGTGGAGAAGCAGAAAAAAGTAAACTGAATTGCTCATTTCAGATTTTTCTATAATGGCTGATTAATATGTATTTTCGGATTATGTATAAAGAGGATTACATTAATAAAGTAAACATTGACTGAATTAATGAGATTTTTCTAATTAGTTAATAATTATTTTTAGTACATAATTTTATTTTAAGTCATTTTATTCGAGGGGTTCTACTCGAATTTTTAGTGCATACAAAATTCTAGGATTTCAAAAAGATTTCCAAAGGATTTAAAACTATTTTAAAAGATTTCAGGATTTTTTAAAAATATGTTATAATATTGGGCAATAATTTGAAAGGCTTTTGAGATTAACATTTTATTGTTATTTTCACATAAGTACATACACAATTACACATATAAAAAAAGATTTGAAGAAAGATCAGATAGGTACTTTCTGCATTCGGTTGTCATGACGTTCTCGTTATATGTTCTGATAGAATTGATTATTTTGACGGGGCTCAGGTCGAAGACGAAGAGGTGGTAGTGGTTGAGGTGGGCCTTGTATTATAAATTCACCATCACGATAAGCTTGTCCAGCTGGAAGAGGTTGGGCATGATTGTGGTTTCGTTGATGGTCATTTTGGTGTTGAAGACCATTTTGTTGAGCTGGTCTGTTTTCAGGAACATAACCATTTTGTTGCACATTTTTTCTTTCTTCAAAATTTTGTCGATCTTTAAGAAAAAAGGAGACGTGAAATACAATAAATAATAACAGATTTTCTTCAAAATTTGAAAGCTATTACAAAAGAATATTCATGAAATATTACCTAAAATTCGACATGAAGATAAATCTGAAAAAAGAAAACGTAAAAAAATTAATTATTTTCTATGAATGTAATTTTTACATTACACTGAGAAAAATGTTTGGTTGACACAACAAAAATTTGGTTGTCCCAATCAAATTTTTTGGTTGCTATAGAAACAACAAAATCGTTTGGTTGAGCTACCCAAATTATTTTGTTGGAGCGTTTGGTTGAACCAACCAAAAAGTTTGGTAGGCACAACAAAACTGTTTTGTTGGTCTAACAAAATTTTGGTTGACACTAGGTAATGTTCAATTAATGAACTGTTTTAGCCCTTTTTTTTATTATTTTTATATTATTTTTACTTGAATTATATTTATATTATCGGAAGCTTTTTACGACACGAAAAATCGGAAAGAAATTTTGCGGCGACCGGGATTCGAACTACCTATAAACACTTATCTCTAACCTCTAATGTATCGAACGCAACTTAAACCACACGGCTAACCTAGCACATAGAATATTTTATAAAAATCCCAGCAAAGTATCACATAAGGCAGGGCTGGCAGACACGCATGCGTTGTCGTGTATCTAATTGGTTTGGTTAGGCGAACCAAACAGTTTTGTTAGGCCAACAAAAAGACTTGATAGAACCAAACAAAAAAATTTGGTTGGTTCAACAAAATATTTTGTTGACCCAACATTATAATTTTGTGTTGACAACCAAAATTTGGTTTTGGCAACAAAAACTGATCAACAAAATTATTTTGTTGCTGGGATATTATTTTTTTTCTCAGTGTAGGAATTTGTTATATTAAAATATTGAGAAACGTCCCAGATATGTAACAATCGTGCGGGGTACGTCACCGCACGCCGTGCGACGCACGCGTGCGAGCGAAAACGCAGACATTTCGTCCGCACTCACGAGAGGCATGTTAGTGCGACGCATATATGTGTCGCACCATGCAATCACGCTTTTAGGCTTGCATGCGACGCATATGCGGGTCAATTGAGGACGCATCTGTGTCATTACCTGAGCGCACGCTCCGCACGCGTGCCTCCATCATGCGCACACCATGCGGGGAAATTGTTATCTGGGGTCTTTTGAGAAATAATTGTCGATAATTATAATTATTATACTTACGTATGGAATTCAAGAAAACCATAAAGGTAAAAAGGAAAATACCAAAGAAGATTTTCATGTTTACAAACAAAAAGATACTGTATTTTGTACTTTTCAGTCGAATGCGCGCTCAAATATATATATATACTAATCGGCATATAATATACTCTGTCAATCTTAGTGACATTATCTTTCCATAAAATTTACCTATGTATTCAGCAATAAATAATATTATTTAATGAGTCAGATTTCCTTATTTTATCACGGAGTATAACCCTCGACATACTTTTCAGCTGTGACGCATGTTAATTGTTACAGATAATACTTTGTAACATACGAATGATTCCATATCATATTTACACGGAAAAAACTGTTATGGATGTGACAACCACAAAAATAGTAAAATATGGTTCAACTACAATTTATGGTTTCCACAACCACTATAAGCCGTTGAGGCCCTATGTTGGCCACCGATTTAATAAATTTGTTTCGAGAAAAATGCGTTTAAAGTTTTATACCTACATCAAACCCCCTTATACCTGCTTCGCTTCAAATGGTTATATCTTCCTTAATAATGCTTGGATCTTTATAAAATTTGGAGAGAATATGTTTGGAACTACTATATTTTTTCAGAAAATGTAATTAAAAAATCGATTTTTTTGACTGACGGATCCCCTTAAATCTCTTTTAAAATAATTTGATTTCTACGAAAATTATCAACATTTTTTCATGAATTTCTAGATATTTTATTGGACTTTTTCATAACAGGGTTCAGTATAAAATTTATAGAACTCTATAGATTTATTAAGATTTGTTCTATACTAGTAAATCTTGAAAGTTTCATAAAATATAAATTTGTTCATGGTTCGCTCTTCCCTAGCGAAAACTTTGAATTGAAATTCATTCCGAATCATTCCGGAATTTGTATCCGAAGCAAACAATTTCATTCCGATCTAATTTGAAGGAAGTTTTCAATCCGAATTAATCAGAATTAATCCAAACTTTCAATGTGAATAAATACGGGAAATCCGAGTGAATCCTAACTTTTAATCCGAATGAATCCGGTCAATCAGAACTTTCAATCCGAATTAATCTGGTCTATCCAAATCAATCCGAATGATTCCTATAAATTCTGATTCATTCCGATTGACCGGATTTATTCGGATGGAAAGTTCGGATTAATTCTGATTAATTCGGATTGGCGCATTCATTCGAATTTAAGGTTCGGATTGATTTTCAAAACAAATTCCGGAATGATTCGGATTGATTCGGAATGAATTTCAATCCGAAGCTTTCGCAAGGGATTATTTCAACTATTAAAAAAATTCAAAAATATTTTATTTGCACCAGTAAATAACAGGAAATTTAGTGAGCAAAAATTAGTAGACACTGGACTTTTTTTTTTTTTGAAGATAACTTTGTGTTTACCCAATTTCCGAGTCTCGACGAAGCCCAAACATTGTATTGTGAGTTTAATTATCATTACGTTAATCTTAGTAAATAAAAATTAAATTACCTTTATTCGTCTAATAAGTAAGTTTCCATTTGAGTGAAATTCTGAATTAAAATCACGTACCTCCGACGTATTTTTGAACGCTGATTAATATCACGGTGAAGATTGGCGCAATTGACATTTTGAAGGTCGAAATCCAAAAAATCGTTGTTAACAAAAAAATTGTATTTTAAAAACAGTTAGTCCGAGGAAAAAAAGTTTCAAACAAAGGTTGTAGGGTTTGATGAGATATATCTTTTATTTCTCATACATTTTTTCTCTAAAGTCATGAATTTTGTATTATTTTGAAAATGATACGTAGAGTTTGAAAAAATACCAATTAGAGATGCGTTATTAATATTGTACTTTTAATTTAAAAATAAATTATTAAAATAATAAAAACTTTATTTTATTTTTATCATATACATTTAAGTCAATTATAAAATCTGATTCAGCTGAATCTATTTGCTTTTCATTCAAGCTTATATGTGTTTATTTGAATAAAGCGGAAATAATATATTTATTGAATTCTGTTTTTTAATACATAGTATGTATAGTATAATATATATTTATTGAATCAAATTCATATGTCATGGATTTAATAGGATTTTTTTTTCAGTGAAATGTGACAATCTGAAGTGAGCCAAAAATAAAAAAATACAATTCTTATAATAATAATGAATGTTTTTATTTTCGTCAATTACATGATTTTTCATATTTACATGGTTACTCTTAGAGGTAAGGACGATCTTCAGGGTGAATTATAGTTGGAAAGATTTAATGTCATTATTGCTTAATTATGGAAACTGTTGTCGAGTAGGTTTATGCCTACCATTTGGAAATCTCTTTACATTATTAACTTTGTAAACATATTCTCTATGTTGAATATTTAATCGAATATTTTGTTGACTATGTTGTGGCATTTTTACTGAATTTGGAATATGCGTTTGAGCTTCATTTGAAACATTCTCATTATTAATGCTATGGTTGATATTAGTTGTACTTTCTTGCTGCGATGAATAACTGAATTCTATAAGAGGAAATATAGATTATTTATAATTTTCTAAATTGAAGAGTAATGTAATAGGAAGACAATGAATAGTATATATATATATATATATATATATA
>CAJFCP010026032.1:223604-244575 GCA_904066005.1 Synergus itoensis | reverse complement strand
GAACCTAAGTACGTAATGGCTCACACGCAAATGATTTTTCAAGCAGCTGGTGTTAGACAACTTACTATTCAACTCGACTATGTCCCAGTATGATGTTGGAAAGAATGTTACAGTGTAAAGTGTTTTGACGAGAGCTTCCAGATTATATCGGTGTAGTCAATTTGCTCGGATTAAGGCTGAAGATGCACACGATTTTTTTTAAAGGAAGATTTTATGAACTTGTTTCAAGTGAGTTGATTCGATCATTCCTTTTCGTGAACTTTACCAAAAGGCAGAATTGAGAAGATAGTTTAATCAGTTTTTTAATAAACAGAGGGTATCGATTACAAATAATCAACTGCGATACAAAATTAATTAAATATTTGATAGCAATCAAATCTACCACGAATTCACTTAAATTGATCAGAAATTCGATTTTTATTTATTTTACTCATATTTAATGCAGCAACTACATTTTGAAATCGGATTAAGGGTGTTGAAACCAAATTCCAGCTTCAAAATTCGATTTCCTAATTTCACTTAACGAATATAAGAATTAGATATTTTTTCGCTCTGTAAAGGTACTCAAGTTTTAAATATAATTATGGGTAAGCTAAATAATGCCTAGTTTTAATATATATATATATATATATATATATATTCAGGGTATCTAGCGGACCGGGAAACCTGGTGAAACCGGGAAATAACCGGGAAAAACCCGGGAATTTCATTTAGGACTGGGAATTTTTTGTATTTCATTGAAAAATCGACTTTTTTCTACACTTTATCTTCTTTTTATTTTATTTCTACTTTATAAAATTTAAAAAAAAATAAGTTTTTTTAAAAAATCAAAAAAGGCAACTATAAATTTGGTCGGAGGAAAAAAAATTTGACCGGGAAAAAATTGGAAAAGACCGGGAGAAAACCGAGAAAAACCCGGGAATTTCGAATTTTCTGATCACTAGACACCCTGATTTTTTTTTTTTTTGTAAAATTCAAAGATTGAATTTTGAAGTTCGATTAGAATCCTTCGTAAAAGTAAAGCTTTTCCCCTAAACTAAAGTGTAAACTAAAAAGTTACACTTTGTGTAAAACGTATTTAAATTAAACATTCTTTCGCTCTATAGACAAACTTTTTTTTTTTAAAAAAAGAGTAGCATTATGAAGTAAAAAAAAATATAATAATAATATTTATTGAGTAAAATGAAGAGATCGAATTTTAAGATTAGAACTGGGACCCAATATCCTTTGGACTCAACGGAATTTAGCGAAATAAAAAAAATTAATACAATTTATTGAAATTTAATCAATTTCATTGAAATTTAATTCAAATCCTCGGAATCGATACCCTGATAAAGATTTTCAAATGGAAATCTTTTTAAAATGTTTGCCACTTTTCTAGCGAAAAAATTGTACATTAATTATTAAGTTAATTTTGTTATTTTTTAACCGTCGCTTGATATAATATATTTTGCAATTTGAAGTTGCATATATTAGAGAAAATATTCATGCCTTATTTTTCCTTCTATTGACAATTCGGATACGTTTTAGGTAAATTGATGTAAATTAAAAAGCAATATTAGTTGAAATTAAGTTGCCAAGAATAGAATTTTGTTGGAAAACAAAATATGTCTAAACCAGATATATAGGTGTTTACGCACCAAATAGCTAGGAATTTTATTATTATTTCTTTAAGAATGAAAGGACTTTTCCTTTCTGATGTTGAGTAACATTTTCTCATCAAAATATCATGGGAGAAAATTTTTATGATATGTATAGACGTAAAGTATACAAACACATTCCTATTTTGAGGCAGGATTAATTAATATACAGAAATATTTTGTAATTAGTGCGAATAAGAATTCATCAGTCTAAATTTCCGCTTTTATGTGTTTCGTATTTTCTAGTTGTTGTACACAATTATCGATTACCAACATACATTCATTGTTTGGCTGTTACTTAAAAATAGGTATAAAGAAAATAAATGGATTTGGCATATTATACCTCGTATTATACCAACATTTTTCTAAAGATCACAACTCATGCATAATTAATGTTTTATAATTTTTAATACTTTAATAACGTATTTGATTTGAAACCGTCCGTAAACTGGTTAAAAAAACAAGTTCGTGCTTTTTTATAAATTATATTTATTTTTTAAGACGATTTTTAACAATGTACACATAGAGATTTACAACATTGAAATAAGGTGTATTTGCATTTGTAATTTAATCAAGCGAATCCAGTTTGCAACTGCAAATGGATGTTCAACAGAGACAGTTTTTATTAATTCGAATTTGAGATAAATCAGATATGAAGATATAAATAGCAAGAAATGACGAGAGCAAAAGATTCAAATTAATCTGTTAATTTTCTTAGCCACAATTGAGCGAATCATATTAACATATCAGTAAAAAAAGGTAATTGCTGGGTCGATGAATTTTTTCGTTGATTTATTGTTAACGTAATTTCCTTCCTGTTATTTATATATTAATAACCGACTAAATTTTGTCTTCGAATCGACATATTTAATCTTTAATAATATCACAGTTTTTTTCTCTTGTTTGTGAAACAGTGAAAGTTACATAGTTGAAAATACAATTAATTTTTATTGCTCGAAGAAATTACACATTAAAACTCATTACATTCTGATTGTTTCATTACACTTCATAAAACTTTGAAAAATTTCTTTTCTTTACTGTTGCATAATAAAATACTCTGTATTGACATATTTAAGGTCGTGCTGTCTTATATAACTTTTATACCGAAATATTTCCCGTTGGAATTTTTCTCGAAGGGACAGACATTTCAAATAATCGGGTGAAAATTATTATAAAAATATTTCCCACTGATTAAACAATCATAATTTGGATAGATCGTAAATATATACTGTATATGAAATTTTTTTGCATATACAGTAATTGGAATTGACAAGGTATATTTGAATTGACAAAATATTTAATATACACGCATCATACTTTTCGAAGAAGGCTGTTATATTACATTTTGATTATTGCATATGCAAATCAATTCATATTATATATATATATATATATGTATATATATATATTTAATTGACTGCAAAAATGTTTAAGGGTGCGTGATTTATGCAATAAAAAGCATTATTCCAACGAAGAAAGGCGTTATCTTAATTGCTTTTTTTTTAGCTGGACGTCTATTTACACATTTTAAGCTGTTCGTTATGCGAAGCTCTAATATATATTTCTCATTTTTTACTTGAATCTTCATTTTTATTGCACCTTATTTTATGTTTTTTTTATTTTTTTTTTTATTTTTCAATGCAAAGGATGTGAATAAGAAATTTTTATTCGATCTGTACATAATCGTAAAAATTCGTTTGGTGTTTTAGATTATATTATGATCACTACGTTGTCTAGAGGAAAACCCTGGATTTAAATTTTAATATTCTAAATTTAAATCGATCAAAAAAAATGACTTTTATTAATAAATCTAGTGAGCTCAAGCAGCTAAAATACCTCATTTTATATAAGTGCCTTTAATGTTACTGTTTTTTAAAAATAATTTTTGCAATCTCTAATTGCTTATAAACAAATTTTCTTCACAGTACATAAAACAAAGATTATAATAGGGAATTAATTTGTATCTTTTTCAATCGATGAAAATAGATTAAAGACTGATGTGAGAAAAATAAAATCGGTGTTTGTGAAACTTTTTCAATATTGGATATCAGTGTTACTTTCCGGCAGCCTATTATAAACATTTTAGTGATTATAACACATTACTAGTTTTCTATATTATCTATACTCAATTAATATAATAACAATGTCATTAGAATTTTCTAAGGCTCAGTATAAATAATTTATATTATCTTTTTGCCTTTCATTAATACTAATGTACTTATTGTTTTCGTTGTTATTCCTAGATTTCCTAAAGCTCTAGTACCTAAATTCATAAATTTATTGCAGCCAGCTTTCAAACGTATGACATTGAATTTTTGTGAGCTATTAAAAAAATGTTCTGGTCGATCGTCATGTAGAAATTTTCCTGTTATTATTCGTTACATAGACGTCAGCAACTTTCTGAATCTTGAACTTCCTTTCGCATTCTATAAATGAAAAACATTTTTTAGACAAAGAATTACATGTTTTTATATTTCAAAAATTAAAAATTCTGAATTGTTTTGCATACTTTTGAAATCCCTTAAAATCGCAAAGCGCGTGGATTATAATTGCTAGTTTAATTATAATATTTGTTGAGTAAATAACATGTATTATTTACCAGTCCAATTTCTCATTCAAATCATCAAATCGATAATAGATGAAACGTATTTCTTCATTTGAATTTCTGTTTAATATCGCTCGTTCTGTAATTCTTAAACTCAGAAGCAGTGAAAAATACTGCTTGAGAATTATCAATTAATCACTCTTCTCGATGGACTTTTTCTGAACGTTTGTGGATGTCACCAGGTTGTACATTTCTTTGGTGGGTTCATTTTTGCACCAGCAGGACAGCGAAATGCTTCGGAAAATGGTAGCGAGTTCATCATTATGCCGTTCACTCTGAAATAATGGCAAAAATTCATTTGATAAATATTTTTATGTCAGGGAAATGTCAGGGAAACGCGAGTAGTTGCTAGGGAAAATAGAAATTGACATTTATGCTAATTATGTTATTTTTATCGTATTGCGTATAATTTTATAGTTTATTTAACAGATTTTAGAAACATTTCCAAGGATTTCGAAGGATTTTAAAAAGCTTGTAAGAATTTTAAGAAATTTTGATTTTTAAAAGTAATTTTAAGAGATTTTAATGTTCCCTATGGAATTATAAAGGATTTCATGAGATTTTTACGTATTTTAAAGGATTTAACAGTTTTTCATGAAATTATAAAGGATTTTAAGAAATTTTAAGGGATTATAAAATATACTCGATGATTTTTAAAAGATTTTGTGAAATTTTACAAAATTTTAAGAGAATTTTACGTATTTTAAAGGATTTAACAGTTTTTTATGGAATTATAAAGAATTTTAAGGAATTTTAAAGTTCCGTGTGGAAGTTTAAAGGATTTTTAAAAACTTGTAAAAATTTAAAGAAATTTTGATTTTTTAAAGTAATAGGGTAGTTTCCAAAGTTAGATATCAGTTATCCAATGAATGGATCTTATAGTTTATGAAATTCTAATTTTAAAAACGCCCATCAAATATTTTTTGCATATTGTTTACTATTTTTAATTTAATGTTGATAATTTGAATTTTCTATCACGGTTTCGATTGGAGAGCCACTCTGACGTCATAGCGGTCGGTTTTCGACCAATCACAGCTTATGTGTCAGTGATTCTCAAATATGTTTTTCTCTGCCGATATTTTGTTTTGGTTATATGTGCACGTCGAAAATAGAAGTCGGAAAATATTGTTTAAAAAAATGCCAAACGAGGGTTTCGTAAAAGCCAATAGTGGAAATATACCGAAAGTAGATATATATTTATGGTATCGGAGTATTTTAAGAGTAATTGTGACTTTTCGTAAGTATGTATCCTCAAAAGATTTCACTTGATAACTTATAGGTTATATTTCACTTCTTTGACATCTGAATTTCTTGTTATTGTCAAATATAAAAATACTTTTTTGCACAATTTTTCTTTGTTTGTCACATAAACCTTAATAAATAAAGCTACCAAATAAAAATAATCAGAATTGATACCAGACCGTGGCCTAAATGGGCCTAACCTCTTTATCATAAGTTTCGTTAGTTTCCATCGTTTCCATCGAAGCCACATCGTCATATTAATAATTATGAGAACCTCTGGGTCACGTGACAACCACGTGACACCAATTTGAATAAGTGTTTTCCCGCCTTCGATTTTTAATAATTTTTTTCTGTTAAACGACTCAGCAGAAAAAAAATTTTAAATGCACTTTGAGTTTAGATTAAAATTATGTATTCAAAAATTATTTTATCTAAAATTGTGAAACTACCCTATTTTAAGAGATTTTAATGTTCATCATAGAATCTTAAAGGATTTCATGAGATTTTTACGTATTTTAAAGAATTTAACAGTTTTTCATGGAATTATAAAGGATTTTAAGAAATTTTAAGGGATTATAAAATATTCTCGATGATTTTTAAAAGATTTTGTGAAATTTTACAAAATTTTAAGAGAGTTTTACATATTTTAAAGGATTTAACAGTTTTTTATGGAATTATAAAGCTTTTTGTACCTCTCTGGCTGAGGGGTGTGATAATCAAGCTCGACGGAGAGAATGTAGGCCTCGGCAGTCATGTTAGAGCAGTAAGTCTGGAAAAAATGTTTTAATGCAAAAATGTCATAAATAATAATCCGCGTGCTGAATTCTTCTTTCAATTTGTAAAAAATATCTTACTTGAGCGGCACTTATAAAGAAAAGTTGACTGGGACGAAGAGCTTCTAAGCCTGGCAGACTTCGATCCTTTCCATTTGTTAAACTATGCCAAGTTTGATAAGAAATCTGTAATGCCCCGACATCGGCCACATTTTCGTTTCTCGTTACATTCCAATCAAACTGTAAGAAAAATTTCCTTGAAAAATGCATTTATATAAAGTAAACTAGATATATCTAGAAATACTGTAGTTTTTGAAAATACCTGAACATCGACACTATTTCCATAAAATTTGACCTTCCGCCAAAAGCTTCTGGCGTATAAATTAGCAACGCATTCGATTCTCGTTTCGAGTTTCCTCCAAGCTTCTGGTGTAATCCAAATCCACCTTTCGCTTCCTGAGGATGTGTAGAATAAAATGTATGTGCACGGAGAAAACTGGATATTAAACCGTAATATCGAGCTATTTAACAATGGGACGACTATCTAGATATGTAGATATAATATCTTGATATTAAAACTCAATATCCAGACATTAAAAATTAATATCCAGTTATTAAAATATTGGATGTTAGAATATTTGGATTATATATTTTAATATCAATGATATTATATCTAAATATCTAGATAGTCGTCCCATAGTTAAATAGCTAGATATTACGGTTTAATATCCAGTTTTTTCCGTGTGGAAAGCAGTTTTTTTTTTATTTGGATATTTTTTTAATTTTATTTTATAAAATGTGACTGTACCGAAAGAAACATCCAAGTCAGGATCCAATGGCAGACGTCGGTGATGAAGGTCAAAGGCATGCAGAATTTCATGAGCGATTACTGAACCTAAAGTTGCATATGAAGCATACGCTGGACCTCCTTCCCAAGACCAGGACCAAGCAGCCATCATTGGCAGTGGAACAACTGTTAAAATATTCCTTATTTAACAATAATAATTAAAAAATTACTTCAATTAAATATTAAAAAATATCCAGTAACGTGTTCCTTCGTAAATTGTCAATACACGTTTTTTTCGAATAATAATATTAATAATAATTCCAAAATTTTTATTTTCAGTATTTATTTCAAGTACGTTTTAGGTATTTTCTGCATTTTATGCAATGCATACAAATATAGATAAGGAAAATCGGTTACCAATTGAATTTGTCCATGACTCGTAGTAAGCATTAACCGAATAATGATGCTGCCACCTATAAAGTTAAATCAACAGAATTATGTGTAAAATATGTAATGCAATGCAATTTAAGGGCATGTGATACTTTACCATAAGAGCAATTTAGCTTACCCAATTATACATTCATAATAACAGGGCCGGTGGAACGTATTTTTTCAGCGTGGGTAGTGATCAACTGGGATTAAGGGGGGGGGGGCGAGTATTTCATAAATTTATAAATAAATCAACACGGAGTAGTAATAAGGAGACCACATGTAAATCAAATATATCAGAACGCTTGCGCGCGTATTATGAAAATCGAATATAAAAATTTAAAACAACAGTAAATTTTTCGGATTTTTTACTGAAATTTAAGCGTGGGTAATTACCACCATACCCACGTCTTCGGTCGGCCCTGCATAATAATAAATATTTTTAGCTAATAAAAGTCAATAAACCTTCCTCTCATGTAGACGAAGGTTTACTGACTCTTATTAGCTAAAAATATTTATTATTATGAATGTATAATTGGGTAAACTAAATTGCTCTTACGGTAAAGTATCACATGCCCTTAATGCATATGTAAAAAATTTTTTTACTTTTGCGTTGTATTTCTTCTGGACCACTGATTGCCCAATGTGCGAATTTGCCTAAATCTTTGTAGAAGTGTGACAAAGAAGTCATCTGGATCGATCACGACCTAATTATAATCATATAATCATGTATCATCAATTATTATACCTATCATTAATTGTTTTGTGTCATAGAAGTCATAGAATATTATTTATCAATAATATTTCTTTCATAGTCCATGAAATTTGTATATCCGAACCAAACAGTTTCATTCCGATCTAATCCGAAAGAAGTTGTCAATCCGAATTAATCCGAAACACATTCAAAAGCAATCCGAACTTTCAATCCGACTGAATCCGGTCAGTCAAGAGTTTCAATCCGAATTAATCCGATCTATCCGAATCAATCCGAAAAATTCGGATAAATTCGGACTGCGGATTTATTCCAGGGATGCCAGTCCTTCCCCTTTTTTTCACCTTAAATTTGTAAAATCCTGAGACTTTAGTTGAAGATTTGTTGAAAAATTTCAAAAATTTAGGCTGCTTAATGAACTTAAAGTTACATTTTCTACATTCTTATCTTGACTACTTTCCAGAAAATCTCGGAGACTATAGCGAAGAACAGGGTGAGCGATTTCACCAAGATATTATGGAAATGGAACGTCGCTATCAAGGAAGATGGGATGTAAATATGATGGCAGATGTTTGTTGGTCACTTAAAGGGTCAAAACAGCCAGACACTTTGAAAAGAAAAAGAAATCCTCTGCATAGATCTTTCGAAAGCAAAAGAGTTCGTTACAAAAGAAAAAAAGAGTGACCTATCATAGACCTATCGCACAATCAAAAAGTTTATAGTTCTTTGTTTTATTTATTTTTGTTATGCTTTTATATATTGTCGCTGCAAGAAAGGTGGAAAAAAATACAAAAAAAATTTGAAAATTGAAAACTGAAAAAAGAAAATTTTAATTGAAAACTGAAAAAAGAATTTTATTTTATATCTGGACGTAAAATTTCACGTCCTTTCCAAATCTGCAGTCAAAAATCTATTTTTTGCAATATTTACCGGTTTGACCTTAAATTGTCCTTGATAGTTATTCAATAGGGTCAAGTGAACCTCGAATTCGGATTCAGAGACCCCAAAAATGTATCATTATGGTCTCACACAACCATATTTTCTTAAATTTTCAATACCGTGTAAATTTTATATATAACAACGTAAATAACGTCTGACATATGAGGTTTTGATGAAAACAAATTGATAATACCATATCTGGACGTAGAATTTCCCGCTCTTTCCGAATCTGTAGTCAAAAATCCATTTTTTGCAATATTTACCGATTTGACCTTGAATTGACCTTGATAGTGATTCGGATTCAGGGACTCCAAAAACGTTAGGAATAGTAGTCATTTCTAATAAAAATTTTTGTTTGTCGATTTGACCTTCAATTGACCTAAATTATGACGTGGTGGGGGTAAACGGACATCAGGTTCGGACTCAGCGTGCCGAAAAACATAGGGGTATATGGGTCACTTTCCTGTAACAAGACCTTTTTTTTTGTGTGCCTGTGTTTTTAATTGGAAAGAGCTAGGGGAATATTTATTGGAAAGAGGAAGGAGTTTAAGGAGAAGAGATTTTGATTGAAAGGGAAAACGTTACTGACATCACTTTTTTAGGATACAGAGATATTAATTCTCTTCTGTCATAGAAATCAGTTAAATAAATCACCTCGGCCATTTTTCGCGCCAACAAGGTTTCGTTATAAAAACCGGACCAGACGTGGAATTTTCCTCGTAAGGTTCGTAACTTGAGCAAAGCTTCAGTCCTGGTCTCATCATCCAGCCAGGACATTACTAACATGCGAGTGGCGAGAGTTTCTTTCACACGCTCAAATAAAGCTGCGACCTTGAAAGAAAAATCAAAATATTAAAAAAAGAAAAACACTAGAAAATTAAAAATAATTTTTTTTTTAAATAAAGCAATTTAGGTGGTTATTTCTTACCCTATTAGCTAATGTGTCTAAAAATTGAGGTTTGTACTGTTGCACATAAAGAGCGCCCACTGCATCGCTGAAAATGTTTTTTGTCAAATGATAGCAGGAGGTATTCCAGTTTTCACTTGCAGTAACGTTTACTACGTCGTAAAGAGTATCACTCGCATAAAGCAGCAGTAAGCCATTGTGAATGACCCTTTAAAGTAGAATTTATATTTCAATTAAAACTTCATCAGACCGAATTCATTTCAAATCGAACAAGCAATTTAACTTCAAGTCGTAAAATTGGTCGGAAAAATACGTTTTGCTTTATTTTCTCTAAAAAAAAAACATATTTCATCAGCGACCAATTTTACGGCGATATGGTTGATTTAAAAAAAAATCTTATATTTCTGAAATCTGACCGTTTAGGAAATCGATTCAGCAATTTTCCTAAGCTGCGAAAATAACGAGGCGCCGTTACGTAAACATAATTAAGGCTTTCACCCGTATACCCAGCCTCGTAATCGGCACGATTTCGATTGTTTTGATCGGCAGTGGTGTTACCAATAGTAGCATTCAGCAGAATTCCCCATCTTATCTATGCTCGATAGAAAATTTCAAAATAGATTCAAATAATATAAATATGTAATGTAATAAATGTAATAATAATATCAATAGTCAAAAATATCGGTATTTACATAATCGAAGCTCTCCTGAAGAAATGATAAATTGTAGCGCACATAAATTCTATGATCAATGTCCATCCAGTTGTACAAATCCTTGTGCCTCGGATAGATCTGGTAAACAATTATTTTCCAGTTTTAGTTTCGTTGTGATATTCAAATAGAAAATTACAGTTATATAAATATAGAAAAGGCAGTTGAATACGTTTTTAAGAAAAATTAACTGAATTACCTTGTGCAGCGCTAAACAAAATTGTATTAATTGGTCGGCCTCTGATATTCGTTCATTGGGATCCATATCGTCAGGAATAAGCCTCTCCACTAATTTCTGGATTTTATGTGACCTAGCTTCTTCTTTATTATTCTGTAAGATGAGAATTCTTTCATTAATTAAAAAAATGAAGTTTAAAGAAGATCATACATATTTCATTAAAGAAACGTGCCTTAATGACAGAATAAGCTTTACTTTCTGCGGATGTGGACCTCTTGCTACGATTTTCAACAAAACTGAATTCTTTCAACTCTCTTAATACGCTGTCCTAAAAAATACGATAATTAGATACGTACGGATAATAAAAACCAATTCATAATAAAGTTTGCCACTTCTTTATTATTCTTTTAATCTGAATTAGGTAAATCTTTATAATCCTTCAAACAGGGTGGCCACATGTCAGGGAAGTCAGGGAAGTCAGGGAAATTTCATGGAAATGCGAATAGTTGTCAGGGAAAATAGAAATTGATATTTATAACTATATTATTTCTGTCGTATTGCATATATACTGTAGATTTTATAGTTTATCTAACAGATTTTAGAAAATTTGCAAGGATTTCGAAGGACTATAAAGAATTTCCAGGCATTCTTTGAAATTCTTTGGGTTTCTAATGATTGCAAAAGATTTTCAATAATTTTAAAAGATTTTAAGAGGTTTCTAGGAACCTAAAGGGATTACAAGAGATTTGTATAGTATTTAAAAGATTTAGTGGAATTTTAAAGGACTATATGAAATTTTAAGAGATTTTTAAGAAAGTTTAGGGAATTCAAAGAATTTTAAAGAATTTTAAAGGATTTTAACTAGCTTGTAAGAATTTTAAGAAATTTTGATTTTTTAAAGTAACTAGCAGTTATGATGCGCGCACTTTGCGCGCGATTTATTTCTAGTTTTTGCACACCTTTTGCTAGTAGAAAAAATAATTGAGAATTTTTAATTCTTCAAATATAAAATCTTGTAATTCTTTATCAAATTTCAGGAATCTCCATAAGTTTCATAAAATTCCTTAAAATGCCTTTATTATCCTTCAAAGTTTGGTGAAATTCCTTTAAATTTCGTAGATTCACTTGATATTCCTTAAAATTTCTCAAAGTCTCATGAACTCTAATTAAAGCTCTTAAAATTCCTGAAAATCCACTGAAATTTCGTAAAATCCCTTGAATCTCTTAAATGTTTTTAAAATTACTTAATACCCCATACGATATCTTAAAATGCCTTTAAAATCCTTCAAAATCTGGTGAAATTCTTTTAACTTTCGTAAAATCACTTGATATTCTTTGATATTCTTTGATGTTCCATAAAATTCCTTAAAATTCCACAAAATATTCTTATAACCCTTGAAATTACTAAAAATCCTATGAAATCTTATGAAATTCCTTTAAATTTCGCAAAATCATCAGTTGATATTTCTTAAAATTACTCAAAATTCCATGAAATTTCGTTAAATTCTTTAAAATTCTCGAAAATTTTTGAAAATTCTTGAAAATGCAATATAATCTCACCAAATCCTTTAAAATTTCTGGAAATAAGTATCCTTAAAATTACTTAATATCTCATAAAATATCTTAGTCGTTTAAAATTACTTAGAATCTCCCAAGATATCATCAAATCCCGTAAAATTACTTAAAATCCCATTAAATCTTATAAAATCCCCTTGAAATTCCTGAAAATCTAATGAAATCTCATAAATCCGTTGAAATCCCTCCCAGGTGGAAATTTACAACTGGCTTGGTACCGCGCCAGTGCCGCCGGGCGGATGTCGGTACTGGCGCGGTATTGGCTTAATACCACCTGGATTATATTAATTTAATGAATTTTAAGAGATTTCCAAGTTTGTCTTGAATTTTAAAAATTTTTACGAATTTTAAGTATTGTGAAGTGATTTCAAAAGATTTAGAGTGATATTATACGAAATTTTTGAAAAATTTCAATAGTATTTTTACTGAAAATTTGTTTGCATTTTTAATACTTTTCTGTCAGGGAAATTTGTCTGAAAGTCAGGAAAAAGTCAGGGAAATGTCAGGGAAATGAAAAAATTGAATCTTGTGGCAAAGATTCAAGACTCAAAGTCCTTGAAAATATTCTAAAATTTTTAAAAATCTTTTAAGCAAACCATAAAAGCTGTATAATATGTCAAAAATAACATATTTATTTATACAAAAGGTTTAAAATTATCGTTATTCAAAGAACAATTCAATTAGTATATATAAAACTACTAAATAGATTAGTAAGTTTTTCTTACTAATTCACTTTAGTAATTACAAATATAGTCAAATATAAGGCTACTAATGCAGATTGAGAGAGTAGTGTACCTACTTAAAATTCATGCGACCCAAATATTTGATTATATTAATTATGCATCAGAATTTCTGCTGAATCGATTATAAACTGGTTTCTGCAACTGCAGCATACAGGAAGCGAAACTAGAGTTTAAAGAAGAAAAAGGAATGAATCTATTTGCAAGAAATGAAACATGTCTGACATCTCGAGACAGTCTGGAGCCAAGATAGAGAAAAGTTCGGGAATGGGAATCTGGTAGCCCTGGACTGGTTGGCATATTGCCAAAACACGCAAACCGTTGAGATCCGATATGGCCAACACATGGCGAGTCTTTCTAATTTTCTACCAGCCCTTGGAATCTCTCTTCGACCTTGGACTTATTTTCCAATCTGAGAAGAACTTCTCAGTCTTTATTTAGTCTTTTTTTATTTTATAGCGTGCTGTCTTTTATTTTAGATACATTTCTGATCCTTACTTGTCGATAATTATTTTTAAAAAATTTCATAGTAGTACATAGATATCATCTGTTTTAACCATACTCACCAGATTTTTATGGAAAAATGAGTTGTCTTGATATCCAGTCGGCAGATCCAAGAAAACTGCAGACTTTGCAGAATCTTGAAGATCAGTGTCGATATAAAAATCAAATAGTGGTGCACCATTAATTTTTAAAAGAGCTGCAACTAAAGGAGTTACATCCCCTGGAGCGGAACTTCTCGGTGACAAATAGCCTCCTAACTTATTTAGTAATCGATAGACTGTAACGAAAAATAGAGAAAGTCATGATATATAGTGTACACGTACATATTCTCTTGAATAAAAAAAGTGCATGTGCCCTATATTTGTATTTAAAAAGTACTATAAATCTCTTTACAAAGAGAGAAAAAGAACTGAACGATATTTAGATTTCTGTATTATAGTTGTAAACATCCAAAGCATATTCTTTTTAAATTACAATTTTAATTAGCTGGAAGTTGGAAAATTAGGAAAATTACATATTTGGATGAATGTAAATTTTAATAGGCTATGAAAATGAAAAATGAATATGAAAAAAGTCTTTATGCAAAAAATACATTCTTAGAGAAAATTCCATGTGATACCACTAATTGTTTCAATGATCAAGCCAATTTTTTTTTCGAGGTGAAAAATAGTAATACGTAGGTGTGCATTTACCGCGACCTCTCTTTGAACTATAAATAGCGAAAGTTTTCCGCAATTATCCTTACCCTTGACATCATTCTATTCAAAAAGACCAATAATGATAAACTTTCTTACTTTCACAATCATTCAAAATTATAGCAGCTTAAAGTCAAATTTAAAGCAACATAAAAAATTTTATAAATGTTTGGAAACATTCATAAGATAAATAATAGTAGACTGGTCTTTATTTTCAGACATGTAAAATGTTGCACACCCAGAAAAAAAATGTTTGTTTGAATCAAATGAATTTTATTTAATTCAAAGATATTTTTTATCTGGCTGTGTATATCAAATATACGTTTATTTGATTCAAACAAACTTTTTTTCTGGGTGCACTTCGTGTTGAAAACTGTGCTAGTGTGCAAAATTCATAGTTTAAAAAACATTCAAAATCGTAGAATTTTTAACATTCTTGAAATTTTTATTCTCTAAGTAATAAAAAAATTTTCAAGAATTCAATCGAAATCAGTGAATGAATTCATTCGATTTTCAGGAATTCACTCAATTTCAAAGAATTCACTAGAATTCTAATCAAAAATCATAGTTAAAATTCCATTCACACAATTCACGCAATTTCTAAAAAACTAATCAGGTTTTCGACAACAGCAAGCGTGCAAAAATTCCCGCAATTAGCCCTATTATTAAAATAGGGTTCTGACGAGGCCCTTTGGCATTTATATTTTCGATAAAAATATTTTAATATTATTGGGTATTTATGGGGCAATGATACAATAGTAATATCTCATTAATACCAATTTATTGATACTGAAACGGGGCATTAAAGAGTTTTTCACGTTGAAACCAAACATCGGGTAAAAATAGGAAAATCCTAGCATTTTTCACCCTTGATTATTTATAAAAAAAAATAAAAGATGCTTATATTTATATATTGGAAAATTTAATAATTTGTATATTGTTGACAAAGACGGAAAAATATAATTAATTAATTAAAATATAATTAACTATTAAACTACATTTTATGATTACATTATTTTTATAGCTTTTAATAACTAGAGAATTAAAGGAATTGTAAAAAATTACAAGAGTTTTTAGTAATTTCAGTAAATTTCAAAAGACTTAACAAATTTTAAAGAATACTAAAACATTTTTTATTGCCAAATTACTTCAAAATTTTGAAACTTTTTTGAATGTTTTGAAATTTTTTAAAACTATTTGAACTTTTCAGAAATGCTTTGGCATGTTTTAATAACTCTGAAATTTCTTGGAAATTCTTTAATTTTTTCATATTCTTTTAAAATCCTTTGGCATTTTTTAACTTCATTAAAAATCCCTTACAATAATTACAAACATTTTAAATCTCTTGAAATATCTTTAAATTCCCTAAAATCGTATAAAATCTTGTATAAATTCTTGAAAGTTGTTTTACAATCCTTTAAAAATTTTTAACATCATTTAAAATCCTTTGAAAAAATTAACAAAATGTGTAAATTAATTTATAATCTTGGAACTCCCCTGAATTCTTTAAACATTCTTTAAAATAACTTGAAATCTATTTATATCGCTGTAAATTTTCCTAAAATCCTTTAGAAAATCTTGATATCTTTTGAAATCTTCAGAAGTATGTTAAAATCCTTTTCAATTCCCTAGAATCACTTGGAATTTCTTAAAATTCATTAAAATCTCTTAATACGATGTCTTATAATTTTTTTAATCTTGTGAAAGCTCTGGAAAAATAAAAAAATAAAAAATAAAAAATAAAAATAAATTATATTAATTTTTTGGAAATCTTTTTAAATACCCTATAAAATCACTTAAAATTTCTTGAAATCTCCTTAAACTCCTTGAAATTATTTGAATTCTTTTAAAAATCCTTTAAAATTCTTTAATATCAGTTAATATCCCTTCAAATACTTAAAAAAAATGTTTAATACTCTAAAATCTTGAAACTCCCGTTAAGTTCTTTGAAATTCTTTAAAAATTTCTTAAAATCACTTATTTTTTTATATCATTAATATATCGCTTTTTTATAATAGGACTTTTGTTTTCAGAAAATTAAATAGTTTAATAATCAAATATTGTGAATAATGAATCCGCAAAATAGTTTTTTAATCCTGATGGGGTATTGACTGGTTTTTCCTAGATGGGGTATTTACTAGAGCAGTTTTTGGGTAAACTGACAGACCCTGGCCCTGCAATATTCTGCCAAAGTTTACAAGCCTTGTGTGGGCCTTGTTAGGGCCACATCAGAAATAGTGAAAACTGATCAGGACCCTGTCAGAACCCCATCAAAATTTCTGCACGGGTATCTTCGATATTTTCGAGATATATCGTAACATCACTTTTTTAGATAGAGAAAAATGGTAAAGTTGAGGAGGTAAATTTCATCCACGATCTGAGAGCTCTGCTCCTAGGATAAATTTTGTTGCAGGTAAATTTAACACCAAATCTAGTGTTAAAATAACACTTTGTTTATATCCTGTGGCTGATGGATTTATCCTTGGCGCCGAACTTTCCAATTGAAATAGCAGTTGAATGGAAATTCAATAAACTTACACACGTGTTTCGGCTGTAAAATGTAAAGTCAAAGGAAATTTGCATAGCGGAAAATTTGAATGGATTCCACAAAAACAATAGCTGTTCCAGATTAACGAAAAGTGATTGAAAATCACTCATGTTCGATTAATTCGCCTGACCTCAATAAAGTATCTCTCTCAATTTTTTTATTTCACGGAATATAAAGAAATGAGAAAATCTGAATAACGATATGGAAATGAAAATCGAAGTGAGTGTACTCTTTCCCTTGGAGCGATAAACTCGGCGCTGGGGTATATTTTTAGCGTAGAATCGATAATTTTGTCGACCTTGATATATTCGTATAGATAATTGGAAAGAAACCCAAGACGCATTTCATGAATAAAGAATTTAAAAAATAGTCGCATTAAAAGAAACTGCTAAAATAATGAGCAAATCTTAGGATCTGTTAACTTTTATGCTTGCTTTTATTTTCTTTGTGCATTGTTTAATCTTTTGTGTAAGAAGGTGAGCCACGCAACAAGTACTCTTTAGAATTTCTCAAGAATGAGATTTCATGCTATTTTATGCACGGGGGAATATGCTGAGGAAAAAACTACTCTTATCTGCTTTTCAACAGACTTTTTAAAAAAATATTATATAAAAACAGTTTTTATAACTTATATCTAAGTGACAATTGCAGTCATGTTGGTGTATAAATAATAATTTTCAATTGAAGAATCTGATTAATTATATAACTATGCAAACGTAATTAGTATAATAATGATTAACTTTGATGGGAAATGAACTTGATATCTGACTCAAAAGTAATTTTCACTCAAGAAACTAGAAAAAGATTATAATTTTATTGGTAATGTTGTGACTTTTTATTAGGGGTAATTTTATTTGTATATATTTTTTTTTTGTAGGGGAGAGCAGGGCACAGAGGACCGCTTAACGTTCTTTCGGCGATATAATTATAAATAACATGTACTTTTAATTGAAATTTGCTGTACATATTGCAAAAACTATTTACTTTCGATAAACGCTTTGCTTGTATACATTATTATTTTCAATTCGAGTATATAATGACAAATTTAGGAAAAAATTTTTGGACCTCTGTGCCCCAGCTTGCGGGGCACAGAGGACTTTGCCGATCCTCTGTGCTCCGCGTATGTAATTCATATGTATATAAAATATAAATTTTTGCAAGTAAACGTATTTTATTATTAAAAATCATAAAGAAATTTTATAAAATGTTTAAGAACAATTTAAACAGATTATAAATTCGTCTTCTTCGTCAGCTGCAGCACATGCATCATGTGCCCATCCTTTACAATCTTTGCATTGAATCCAACCTTCGTTCGATTTAGATTCAAGGAATCTTCCTTTACTATAGACGCATTCAACATTGTCATTATCACAATATCCAATGTCACAGGAAACAGTCCTCCGTTTTGGTCCTCTGTGCCCCCGCAGTCAATTTCTAAACAATCCTCACCTACACTTAATACATCGAACATTTTGGTAACCAGACGTCGACAAAAATTAAGCTAAGTGAACACTAACATACATTTAATAAACATTTCAATAATTAAAGCACTTATAAACAAGATGAGAAGGCTATATGTATGTATGAAATTTTTTTATAAGCTTACTTTGAATTTTCGTTTTTTTAATTTTTTTCCAAAAGCGTTGATTCAAAATGCGTCTATACTTGACACAAACTGAAATAGTCACTAAACGATGTAATTATGGCCATTACGAAGAGATAACACTACAAAATACAATTTTATTGAAGCGAACCCCTGTGCCCCGCCGGTCTTCTGTGCCCTGCTCTCCCCTATTAAAAATACATAATGAAAAGTTCCTGTTGGTAAAATTTTATCTTGCATCGAAAATACATGCATTGCACATTGAAATAACTGAAATAACGATGTTTAACAACTTTTTAAACTGATTTAAAGCACGACCTTGCGCTGAAGTGTAATCGGAGAAAATTTTACCTAATCATTATAGACATGCAGCAATTGCAACATTACGAGAACTTATTATAGCTAACAACTTGTCAAATGCAAGGTTGGATATTATCCTCTTTGAAATCCCTCGCGGTTAGAAAAAATCTGATTTATGAAAATCTGTCGACGTTAACTAGGATTGCGTGAATAGATTTTTTTAATCTGACCTACTTCTTTAGCTTGCCTCCTGCTTGTTAAATTAAACCTGAAATCATTAACCAAGGTAGAGAAGAAATTCTGAAATTACGAGTATTTTGGCCGAATGACATTGAAGGCTTTTATGTTTGAAAAACTCGCACACTTGTGATAATCGGCTCGATATCTTTCCCTCTTGCATTCCCTAGTGCGAAGTCACATACGGCCCAACAGTGGCCGAGAGTCGGCAAAAATATTGCCGAAGCTCGGCACCATCACGGCACAACCACGGAATGATAACTCCGGTCTGCACTTGGCAGTCAAAGCTTGGCTGCCATTGTCGGCCCAACACTGGGTAAAAAAGTGACAATTGGTCCAGTAATGTGCCGCGACTGGGCCAGACTTTGGCTGATTCTCGTAAAACATGATTAGCCGTAGTAAATGCCCAAGTGGGAATTACATGGTTGAACCGATACTTACAACCGGCGCGGTACTGCACCAATTTAATTTGCCAATATTGGGTAGTCAAAGCTGGTGTAATACTGACTGTATCATTGGATCAGTACTGTACCAGTGCTGCAATACTGCAATAATATTGAACCAGTACTGCACCAGGACTTGAATCCAGTACAGAAACAAACCTGGCTAATCAGTACTGAACAGCGTTATCACCCCAACACTCAGCCAGATTTGTGCCAGTATCTCTTCCAGCACCACGCCAACGTTGGCCAGTACTGGCACCGTACTACGCCAATTGTAAATTTCCACTTGGGTGTGTATGTGACACTTGTCCCAATAATTTTCCCTTGCTCGGCCAAGCATCGGCAATAGATCGGCAAATTTAAATAGCCAATATAGGTAGCCAGAACTGGCTCACACTGGGCCGATTAAAATGCTGATATTGGCCCAATAATGTTAGCCGATCTTTAGCTGCCGAAATTGGACCAAGCCTGGGCTGTGTTTTCAGCTTTGGTAATTCGCACTTGGGTTACACGTACACATACGTACACTACACACTGAAGCTCAATATGCACTTCGCTTCATATCCAACTGTTGTTAGTGATGTGGGTTCACTTGCATAAGCGGTTTCAGCTTTAGTAGGTATACATTATACAATATGTAATTGATGTTGATGTTTGCACAAAAGGTCGATATATCACCAGATATGTAAATGTAATGTTTCCCGTTTTATGTAAACACAGTAGGGGAGAGCAGGGCACAGAGGACCGGCGGGGCATAGAGGTTCGCTTCAATAAAATTGTATTTTGTAGTGTTATCTGTTCGTAATGGCCATAATTACATCGTATAGTGACTACCCGTGCAGAAACTGCCCTATTTAGCCCCATTTAAAACGTGGCGCTGACAAGGCCCTGTCCAGTTATTCTGTTTTGCATAAAAGTCATTTTATTAAAATAGGGCACTAATGGGGCATTCAAGTAGGAATATTAGTTATTATTTATCATCATTGTGTAGTTGATCCGTTTAAAAAAAAACCAAGTTATACCCAGATATAGTTGATAATGAAATAGGGTGTTGAAGAGTTTTCCATGTGAAAACCATACATCAGGTAAAGATAAGGAATTTCACCAGTTTTCCACACTTAATTTTCTATAAAAATATAAAAGATGTCTATATTTATACATTGAAAACTTAACTAATATATTCTTGACCTATACGAATATATGTTTTTGAGCTTTAAACAACTTTTTACGAAAATGAATATTTAACTATAGTTAAATATAGATTTTCTGATTATATTTTTTAAAAATAGTGTTTAATAATTTTCGGTTTCAGAAAATTACTAATTTCTACAAATGCTTATAAGTAAATAAAATATTTTATAAAAAGTGAATAAACTTTTACAAAAGTGAAAAAGTGACAAAGTG